>JAAAYG020003485.1:0-27945 GCA_009936455.2 Tomocerus minor
GGTCGCATATGTACCATTCGGCGATCGCATATGTAACAGTCGGCGATCGCATATGTACCATTCGGCGATCGTATATGCATTATTATTACCCTATTGGAAGTGCCTCCGGCTCTAACGAGAGACACACTGATTGTCAAGTGAGCTGCAAAAAGAAATATGTTGATGACCAGCCGGATGGAAGAAAATTTGTTGTTGTAGCCTTTGTTTACAATTGTCAAATGGGAGAGGAATTTTAAATTTTTTTCGTTCAAAATCGACCTTTTTCCATCTCTGTCACAAAAGAAAATATTTCATTGGATCTATTATTGCTTAATGCAGGAAAGTCATAATCATAATTCAAATTCATCACTGAATTAATGTCATTTTTTCAAATTCGTTTGTTGGATCACAAAAATTAGAAATTTGTGTAATAAAATTTATTGTAAATGCAAATAAATAATAAATATTATGAAAAGGCTTACTTTGTCAGAGTGGTTAACCAAAAATCAGTGTTGTGGAAATAAATGAAAAATAAATATGTGCAAATTCTATTTCTCCTAGAGTTTTTGACATTGAAATATAATATTGATCTCCACGGACTTGTAGAATGTTCCCTCACAAAGTTACGACGCGATGTTGCTAACTTTCATCTTCTTTTTTGGAGATGTTACTGTTTTTTTTAAAAACAATATTTATATATATATAAGCTTGGAAAATCAGTAAAGGGTGAATGAAAAAATCTTTATTTTTCCTAATTATAAAAATTCAGTATCTCAGTAGTATATTTCATAGTATTTATTTTTATTCGTTATTTGATTTTATCGAGATCTTTGAGTAGGCAAAAACGGTGCAAAGAATTGCGAACAATTAATGAGGAAGTCAGTAAATTAAATACAAAATCCTTTAGCTCCACTTTTACTAATCTTATATGTATATCGACATCACTGACTTACTAAAAAAATTACTATCATGTTTTTTGCAGTTCCATAATTACCATATTTCTATTTTTTGTCATTCAATACTTTACAATAATTCTCAACGATTATCTCAAAAAGTGTGGAATTGAATAATTGTGTCAAATAGGACAGCGATATAAATAGATGAGTTCAAGTGGCGCTTGAGGTTACAAAACATTTACAAAATTTTAATTGTGTGCGGATTAGAAATATCTATATACACAATATTAATAAATATTCTACATATATTACATGCAATACATGCACTATTAAATACTGAAACAAAAATACTTTCCACCTGTTTTAAATCAAAACATTAAAATGCAATTGGCTATTAAGAATACACATCAAAAGATATTTTGGGTCCTACATTGAAAGTTAATGAAATAAATTAGAGAATTACTGAGGGTTGACTACATACATTGATTGTGAATTAGATAATTTATGAAGACATGAATAATTATGCTGTATAAGTGATATAATTAATAAGTAATTGATTCGTACGAGGCCTTGTATTTCTTTTCCACCCTTGTTGTGTGAGCACTTAAAAGTCATGAATGCGAGTGTCATTCATTGGCTGTCTGGGCAGCTGGTCGCTGTCAGTGCTTACACTGTTAGGGTTGAAAGGAAATACAAGGGCTAATTGTCATAAATCTGTCAGCCAAGTATCGTCGTCCTGTTGGGTACTTTTAACTAATTTATCATAAGTTTCAACTTCCTCTCGCACTTTGTCCTGTTCCGAAGTGTCGATTTCATCGGCAGACATGGCATTAGGTGCTTCTGTGCTGTATCCACCGGAATAATCGAAAGAATCCACTGGCCCTTCTTCTTCTAGACATGCAATAGTAGCACGATGGTCACTGTCAAGAAATGGATAGTCATGGAGAGTGAGCGGTGGGAAAGACCATGACTCTTCTTCTTCCGGAGACACAACTCTTTCATCACTCGAACTGGCTTCAGATCGACTTCTTTGTCGACGATCATTATCAGAAACAAGGAGTTTCTTCTCAGCCCCGAGGCAAAACACATTGGCGGCATCTTTAAAATTCACTCTGAAAACGTATTCTGTATTGCAGGATATGGAGTACGGGGCGGGGATTATGATTTCCCCATTTTCCCCGTTTTCTTCATCGCTGGAACTTTTACCATCACCGAAAATATTAAAAAACTTCTCAGACTCATTTTCTTCCTTTTTGGCATTCCTGCTCATGTCATCCCCTCCCAACAATTTCTTCAGGTCCCAAATTTGAACAAGGCTCTGGTCGAAACATCCTGCCAGTTTATTTCCGTAGAATGACAGATCTTTGCAACACAATTCCGAAGGGAGCTCATATAGTAAATCTCCTTCGGCAATGTCCCAGATTCGAATCACATCGTCCTCACCTGTTAAATATTTCAATTTTTAACTATCTCTAACATTTTAAAAATAACTTAGAGTATTCCATATAGAATTTTAATAAAAACTGACCTCCTCCTGCAATATATTTTCCACTTTCGTGAAATGCTAAAGCATTTACTCTGCCTGGACATCCAGTGAGGATTCGAACCATATTCCCGTCATTAATAGACCATAACCTCACAGATTTATCGATGGATCCTGTCGCAAGGTAAGCTTCGTTAGGATGAAACTTGACACACTAAAATCAAATGAAAACTATTAATATTTTTGTTGGAATAGGCCCATAATATACTTGTATTATGTACTATTGTTGAGGGAAAGAATAAAATATTAAGAAACATAGTAATAATTATTAGATGATATTTACGTACATCGACATCAAAATAATGCCCCACAAATAATCGAACGTAATCATTTCTTTCAGGTAACCAAAGTCTTGCCGTTGTGTCCATTCCTCCAGTGGCTATCATTCTTCCACTTGGAGAAATATCCATTGTCCATATTGCACCTAAATGTCCACTGAAAAGCAAAAGATATATTTAGAAATTAATGTGCACTACTATTTTAGCCGTTTGCGTATTAAATATAAATATAAATACTTTTTTATATTCTGACTATATTTTGATAATTCTACCTTGGGAATTAATTTTAAATTTTTCATGAAATTCTTTCAAAAATACATAACATCATAGAAAAATTCAGTACGTGTGTTCGGAATTTATCGAAATAAGTTTGTAAAATATTCAATACACTTGGTAATACAGAAAATGTCATAAATAGTCTAATGGCAATATTAAAAATATTTTTAAATTATTGAATTAATCCACTATTTTAGGACAGTAGTTACGCGCGGGAGTAAATTTTGAAAACTTGAATATAATTATTTCCTTAGGTACCTACAAACTAGTAATTAATATTTACACGATTCTAATTGCCTCATCTGATTTACACTTTTATTGAAATGGTTAAACTACCTGTAGACACATCTGTTTGAAGGTTTATCTTTGTGGAGATCCCAGGCCCTCATGAATCCATCGTATCCGACAGAGTATAAAAGTTTTGTTTTCGGATGAAATGCAACATCATAAACAGTTCCTTCGTGTGCATTAAGATTTAACACACCCGGTTGGTTCTGATTTTCGTTTTCTTTATCTTCGTCAGAGAAATGTTGAGCTTTGGCAGTTTTACACAACCGAATTCCTGCAGGATCCATACCATAAGCTACCATTGTTCCTTGGGCAGACATTGCTCCACACATTGGCCTATTTTAATATTTAAGATAGAATTCATTCCATTCGTTTTTGCAATAATCAAAAAATACACAATATTTTCATTGAAAAATAATAAGTTGGATTTATATATTTTTAAACTCACCTTCCATTTGAAGTATAAACAGTCACAGAAGGCATGGTGATAAGAGGATTGCTTCTTAATTTTCTAATAACTTCCCTTGCACGACTAACTCGATTAATATCGTGATCCACAAGCTCATCAAAACATAATTCTTCAGAATCAGAGCTATCCTCTTCATTTTCATCACAATCATTTTCAATATCATTTTCAGATTCTTCTACTCTGTCCTTCTGAACATCAGGGAATTTTAATTTTGTAACAAATCTATCACTGAACAAGCTAATTAGAACTGGGGTTCGACTTTTGGCAAGAAATTTGGTTAGTTTTTCAAACGCTGCTACGCTTAGGGAAAATGTATATTTTCGATCTTGAAGCGACTCCAAATGCTCGTTTTTCTGTGAATTTAATACAATTTCATTAAAATCGCATTATATTATTATATACCTAATTTGAAATATTATTATATTTGTCGAACATTACATCATTATATATTATTTAATATTATTCTTACATTTTATACATTATATAGTATTATATATTATTACATTATATCACGAAATTGTTACATTACAAACATTGTAACACATAATTGCAAAATGATAAATGTTTACCTCGAATTCAGACTTATCCTTAATTTCTGACAATGTCATCAACTCCTTTATAAATGCTGTATCTCCACCTTCTTTAATAAACTTGTCTCCAAATAAAGTGAATAGCTCAATAGCCAGTAATGGCAGGGAGCTAATAATCAGTTCTACATAAAAATAAATTAACATTGGCACCAGAAACGCCGTAAGTTCTTCCCCGAGTTTGGGATCTGAATTTTTGATACTGTGGTAAAAACCCCAAAACCTAAATTTAAGCAAAACAGACACAAGAAAATTAAACTTTGTAAAGCACCATGTTTAATCAATGATTGCATTTTTAATTACCGACTAATTTCATTTTTAATTTCTTCAGGTTCATAATCCGGTCCTAAGCTAACAGAATTTAAATGATTATCCTGTTGAGAGATAAGTTCAGCCAAATCCTTCGCTTCTATTGTTTTTTCGCTTTTCTCGTTCAAATTTTCCTGGATAACGACAAGAAAATTTATCAACACCACTATTTATTACTTACAATGAATAAAAAATAAACATGTTAAAATAATTAATCAATAGATTTACTTACAGCAATGAATCCTGTTGTTTTCAAATATTCCTCCATTTTTATTTTGCTGAAATCTTCTACGCTGCCATTTTCCTGCTTGACAGAATCCATCAATTCTAATAACTGGACAGTATCAATTCCATTTTTTATTGAGACTTCTTCTCCAATAAAATTTTCTGTAGAATCTGTTTGCATCATTTCATTTTCATTCCCAAAAATTGTGTATTGCTCATCGTCTTCGATTGTTTCTACTGGATCAGGATCTTGATGTACATCAACAGGGTCTTCCTCACTACTGCTGCTGCTACTACTACTACTATCACTGTCCTCCATATTATTTTCATCTTCAGTAATATTATTGTTGTCGTCAATGATTTCCCAGTCATCTTCATTGTCATCATTCTCGAAATCATCTTCAATTTCATCTTGTGCATTAAGGAGAGTAGAAGGTCTGAGATTTAAAGTTGGTTTTTCATCTTCAAGATCTTCGTCGCTCTCACTATCATTTTCGCTACTATCTTCTTCATCTTGTTCACTGGAGGAGCTGTTGACATCTTCCCAATTGTCAGAATCATCATCGACTAGTAATATTTTCCCTTCTTCTTCAAAATTGCCAACATTTAGGCTACAAGTCATAGATTGCTCAGTCGTTGGAATATCTGGTAATTTAATTTTGTCTGGAATTGGATTAAGATCGACTTGATAGTCATCAGAATCAGAGGAGTCAGAGGAATCATCGGAATCATCTGATTCCCAGCTGTCGGACGAATCATCTTCGGATTCAGAATCTGATTCTCCGCTTGAACTGTCATCACTTTCTATTGCTACTTCATTATCAGAAGAATTATTTTCATCCTCTTCGGATTCCACATCTGTCCATTGCTCTTCTGAGGCTGATCCGTCACTTCCTTGACTATCTTCATCATCAGCTTCTACTAAATCTTCAATTTCCTGGTCGCACAATACATTAGTGTTTATATTTTCAAAATCCATTTCTACGAGATCAGCTCCTTCTTCATTGTCGGATTTATTTCCGTTTTCTGAATCTGCGTCATTTTCCTCATTGAAATCATGTGGACTATTGTCTAGAGGTGAAGATGGACTCTGAGGGCTGCCACTTAGAATTTCCTCTTCGTAACTCGATGCTGGAGACAAGGAATATTCTTCAGGCGATCCGAAATTATCTGAAGAACTACTGCCATCGGATGGAGATCCGGAATTAATAGACATAGGACTCCCACTTCCTTCAGATGGACTTTTCGAGCCATTTGAACTTGACTGAGATTGAGGACTCGTGGGCTCATTGGATTCAGGACTATTTCCGGGACTTGAAGAAATTCCATCATCTTCTTTTAAAGTATTTTCTTCGTCGCTATTCGATCGAGATCCTATACTTTTAGCCTCATCGGATAAATTTGGCGAATTAACTTCTTCACTGCCAGGTGTACAGGGAGAATTCGGACTTAGGGGAGGAGAAGGGCTTCCTGCATCACAAGAATTCGGACTTCCACTGTTACTTGAACCAGAACCCGAGCGAGGACTACTTGGTAAACTTAGAGAGTCTTGCCCGTCTTGACTGTTTTGTGATTCAGGACTGCCACTAGAACTCCCGGATTTTGGACTCCCTTCTGAAACAACTGATCTAGGACTGTCACTGCCACTATTATCACCAGATTTAATAGAATTTGGACTTCCCGCTTCATCTGATAAACTACTTTGATATGATTTTTCGGAATTAGGACTCCCGGGGCTATTACTTTTTTCATCTTCAGAACGTGGAGAATTTGGGAGACTTTCTTGACCTTCCGAATTAGGCGATGAAATGTTTTCTTCGCTTTCACTCACATTTGAATTTATTGGATCTTCAAAATTTTCTCCTGCATTTTCACTCATGGGACTTTTTTCGCTTTCTGAGGGAGAACTTTCTCCACTGTCACTTTTTTCAGGACTGTCAATTATTTCTTCAGGGGACGACTCAGAAGATTTTCCTTCATCAGAAGAATTATTCTCTTCCGAAAGATTTTCTTTATTTTCCTCGTCCTCTTCCACATCCATTTCAGGACTACTGTTGCTATCTTCATCTTCTTCCATATTTTGAGGACTCCCATCATCACTTTCATCTTCTCCACCACTAAACTCCGAACTGTCATCTGAATTATCACTATCACTCACAACAGCCTCTTCCGAATCTTCACTTAAGTTTTCCCCTTCATTTTCAGAGTCATCAGAATCCGAAGAAACGTCATCGGAATCATCACTGTCACTGTCGCTAGTTATTTCATCCGAATCATCGCCGCTACTACTACTGTCATACAGATCAGAATCATCATTGCTATCAGAATCTCCTTCAGCATCTTCTACTGGCTCAGAAAAATCGTCACTTGTCCCAGAAGAGTCAGAACTGCTGTCTTCCTCTTTTTCAGGCTTATTTCCATTTTCCACACTAATCACTTCGCTACTCAAAACTGTATCAACTTCTACATTTTCATTTTCAGAATCTTCACGAGTAAATATTATTGGTTCTTCCTTTGCAACTAAATTACTGCTCTCGTAATTTATCCCAGATTCGTCAGATTTATCCTCATCGTCTTCTTCATCTGAGGAATCTTCTTCCTTCTTGCTGACATTATTCAGGTTGTTTTTGTTGATTATAATATCTTCAATGTTATCTTCACAGCTGTTGTCCATTGCACTGTTGAATTCTTCATCACTAACGTCGATCACAACAAAATTCTCGTTTTCCGAGTCACCCCCTGGCTCTAAAACTGTTGAATTGATGTTTTCCATCGCTATTTTATATTTGATAATTAGCGGTAGTTAAGGATTGCTAACTTCGCTGAAAACCAAATCAGGTTCATATTAAAAAGCTCATTCATCATAGGACCCAAAACTCAATTCAGTTGGCTCTCTTCAAAATTTTTTTATGTAATTCTCTTCATTTTTCACTGATGCGTTTCTTTCCCAAAGTAGTAGTGAAATCCCCCGAATGCCACTGTTAATTTCCAATATTTTACTCTCTATTGTCTGTCTCATTTGACGGCGTCTCGTTTCTGGCTCCTGCTTAAGAACACAAATCAATGAGTCGCATTACATTGTCACACTAAGGCATCATTCATTTATAAATGGCTATTATTAATTATTGAACAATTGGAGTTCAATACATTTGACATTTTGTATTAGATAGGCACTTTGTATAAGTGCAACATTTTTATAATAGTTATAATGATTAAAACTAGATACTACAAAGTGGCAAGGCAAGGAATTGCACGAAAGATATTTTACATCGTAAATAGAACAATTGACAGTAAAAATATATGTATACTTAACGCGAGTCCGACAAACTGATTTAGTTTGTCGCCAACTTCTGCGTTCAACCTCAACCCCTACAGTTTTTAAAGAAAACATCTCTCAATTTAAATTAGATTACCGTAGAATAATTCTTATGCCTTGCCAATTATTCAATGGGTCTAAAAACTATTATAAAGTGCAACATTCAATATATATGACCAATGGACCGGGCAATCAGACTCATCGAAAGTTTGATATTATCAATGGGGATGATAATAAAACCGGATTTGACAATCAAGGTGAAACCGGTACGTACCTTTTCAATTAAAAAAATGATAATTAAATCGTGTACTCCTAAGTAAAATCTTATCTTGCATTCTGTCGTCTCGCCTGTTGACTTTTCCAGGCATACTAATATCCGAGGAGATTGAATTGAGCAGCAGACTCCAGGAAATCATTTCCAGAAGATATCCACTTGATGCTTATATTTTCCGCTGAGATTCTACGCAAGGCGCAACCTCTAGCTGCCTACCATGAACAAACAAAACTACAACTAAAACCGTTTGTTCACATTGAAATGGAATTTCCATTTTCGCATTCTTCTTACGCCAAAAAACCAAATAACGAATGAATGAAATAGCATAATGAATGAACTACAATTACTTACAATAACAATTAGTAATTGATGCAAATTTTATGTTAAGAATAAATTAATTGTCTTCTTTCATTTACAAATACAAGCTCTTATATCTGTTCATATTTCATGTATTTATTTTTTCAGATAGAAGTGATGATTTCGTGTAAAAAAACTCTTTTAGGTTGGTCAATATAGGAAAAATTTAATTGAGGAAATAAATAAGATAACGCAACAATATCTACCTTACCTACCCTAAAATGCGAACTTTCCAAAACTATTTTTTTTACCTTTATTGCTATTTAGTATTAACAAACAACTTATTTATTTTCTGCTTGTGCTGTTGACAATTATGCTTCTTAATCAGACTATTACATGAATTTCAAAATATTTGAAATTCTTTTGAAATTCTTAATAGCTTATCATATTAAATCTGTATATACATTAAAATCTGTAAATGTTTTAATGAACAGAGAAAACGGAAGTGCCTATTAAAAAAATGAAAGTAAGTCATGGTAATTGATTATTAGGATCAATGCTATACTTGATGATATCGACCAATGTCATGTTTCACAAACTATTATTTATATCTTCAGTTAAATGCGCAAATGTAAACTACGTGTTTCACACTCACCTATCGGTAATATTATCTATACGGAAACTGAATATCTACTTTTACAATGTCAAATCGTCATTGGCAATATTTTACATGACCACCGTATGCATTTAAAACAAGGTTATGATATCAATGATGTCATAAAATATAACAAATAAAAATTCATTAATTGCAACGTATATGATTTGTTTCCTTCAGAAAAAAAAGGATTTTATATTATTATTAGTTCCAAAGTAATCTTATATTTATTAGAGCACGACGAACATTTTATGTAAAACAAAGTATACTTAATATTGTTAAAACTTTCAATTCAATTCAATTTATTAACGTGCCCAAATTAATACAATTGTAAAAATTCACAAACTTCATTGATCATTACATGAACCATACTTTACAATTCTTACCCTGCTGACATGTTACAATTTAACAACAGGAAATCACCTCCATCCACAAATATTATTAGAAACTGTACTTAACATAACATACTAAAAATTAATTATTAATTAAAAATGTAAATGTTTGTTTTAATGGGTTTTGTATCAACAAAACAGAATTTAAAAAATTAATTAGTCTTTAATGGGACATAATGGCCTCTTCATAACTTGGAGGTGGTAAATCGGAGTAACCCTCAAATGGGGCTGAAGGGTAATTGTCAGTTGTAATGCCATTCTGTGGCATTGTATTCCAATGACGTCGTCCTTGGTCAGCTTCATCATTTCTTTTTATGCTTGATATTGGTATTGTCCCGATGGTCAATGGAACTTTGATTTTGGTTTCCTCATAACCTTTAGGGAATATTTTCACCTTCAATTCATATTGGACAGTGATGATTCCACATTCACTGTTTTTGGAACTTGGCAGTGATTTTACGTCCAAATTCGGAACATTCCAAGTTATTTTCGTCCCGCTTTCAATTTTTGGGCCATAAACGGATGCTATTTGAACGGGGAGCTCTTTTGGAAGGCTGCGGGTATCCCACAGTGAAAAACGTCGGTGACCCAGGAAACATATTTTCCTTTGAAGAAATACAGCAATGTCTACATGCTTTTTTCCTTGATTGTCAATTTCAACGGAGAGTGGAATATTTTCTCCTAACGCAAACCCGGATTGAGGTAGTTTAACCGTTGTGTTCAATATCCCTCTGCTGGATTTAGTAAATCCATAAAGTTCTCTAGTTAAATTCTTAACGATTGGTAATTTAGCTGCCGGAAGGTAGTTTAAATCTAGAACTGATTGCACTGTGAAAGGTTGTCGCAATGAAACTGAATGACAACTCTCTCCCACGATTTTAATCCTTGCAATTGCGAAGTAAGCTAATTTCCCGTAACATGTTTCAGAAATAGTTGAAGGAAGATTTTCGGGAATAATGAAAGAAAAATCCAAATCTGGCTGGACACCGGCGCTTATTTTCAGAGGAACGTCATTTCCTCCAGCCAAAACGATCGAATGATTCAATAAATTATTTTCTTCAGCGGAATACAAGTGGTGATGCTTTCCATACCCAGAACGAAAGTTAACTGAAGCTGCTCCAATAAAAGAAACGTGAATATTTTCAAAATGTTTTTCTTCGGATGTCGTAATAATAACTTTTCCTTGTAAGCAATCCCCAGGCACTAAAACCCCGGAATTATAAAGGACCAACGATACATTTATGGGCATTGTACAAACTATTGAGAATTCGATTTAATTGTTTTTCTACTCACAGCAAAATCAGAAATGCTTTACTCACCACAGAAAGCTTTCTATATAATTATCAACTACCAATGAAAATCATAACAATACAATGTAAATAGATAATTATCAGTACCTTACAATAAATGAATTATCTTTAATTACCTAGCTCTTTATTCCAATGCTTAGCTTATAGTAACATCAATTAACATCATTGTCATTTTATTATATCTTATCTATCTATATCGCTAATTATCAAAATTATCTATACCGGTATACGCAGATCGGGATTTAATCAAATAAACACAGGTCCACAAACAGGCACCCACTTCCTAAGTAACAACAACATGTTACTTATATATGTACGATATGTACCTGCTGCGTGGGCCTGGATTTTACCTAACCTAAAATTATATAAAATGATCCTATAGGAGATACAATGTTTTATTTAGGTGGCTTGGATCGATATGGGGAGGTCTGTTGCTATTTTTATGCAGCGTTTGTGGATACCTGGGATGTTGGTGTCTGGGTGGAACTGGGTGTGTTTATAAATCCCCAGATAAGCAGATAAAATGGCATTCAACATCTACCGAAAGCAAGAACTATGAGTTTTAGCTTAACGATAATAATAATAACAAAATATTAATCTTAGTTTATTATTATCATGACTGTGGAAATGTGCCGCACTCGGGATTGAAATAAACTTGATTTTTAACATGTTGGCACTGAACAAATCCTGGATATTTATTTGTACAAGTTAAGGAACTTTTGTGGAACAAAGAAATAGATTCAAGAACGTAATTTCCTTCTCATCTATTATTGCACAACAAAACATTTAGCAAAAACATTTTATGATATTTAAAGCAATTTCCAGGACGAGGGAAAGACAGTTCCCAATAAACCACTATAATTTTATGTCTAATTATTTTTTAGTAGCACTAGAGAAGTTTGTCATTTGGTTTAAATTATTTAAATTATTTTACACAGGAAAACTACAGTCGTTTTATAGTTTTCAATACAAATTACAAGATTTAAAGACAGCGAAAAAGTTATTGCTAAATAATATTTGATAGCTTTTGTATTGAAAATTCAAACTTGGTTACTATTATTCCTGCGACTAATTGGTAAACCTAAAATGTTAGTGACTAAAAAAACCAAATATATATAAATGTATATATTAAAACACGGAAATGTTATTTCTTGTGTTTAAAACGGTAATGACAAATTGGATTCTGCATGAAGTCACAGTTTATATTCACTGAATGAACTAAAATGTAGCACATAGTACACACCACAATATTTGAGAATTTTTTTATCAAGGATCCTTATCCGTGCCGAAACATCTTTTATTTGTCACAGTTCTATAGATAGGCACATTTTGTTAGGTGAATGTTGGGAAACCGTAATTTTAAATTAAAACTGTCATGGCATTTTGAATTAGTACAAGCCACTAATAAATACACACGTTCAATATTGTCTTCTATTTCATATAATATACAGAAT
This sequence comes from Tomocerus minor, assembly GCA_009936455.2. Classification (NCBI taxonomy): domain Eukaryota; kingdom Metazoa; phylum Arthropoda; class Collembola; order Entomobryomorpha; family Tomoceridae; genus Tomocerus; species Tomocerus minor. Next base: position 12,549 of record JAAAYG020003485.1, read on the forward strand.
TATTGATATTGCTCGGTTGAGCCGAGATTGCACTGTTAGACTACGACATATGGATTTGTATTTATTTTATTGGAGACAATTGCGTCCTCAAAACTTGGGGTATGATAAATCTGAGTTACCTTCACAAGAAGGTGCAGCAGGTCGACAGACAGCATTCCCAGCAGTCACTGTCTCTCTCTGATATTGTGTTCCATTGGCTTTGAGTTCCTTCATCAATTTCATCATTACTTGGTATACTTGCTGTTGTTGGGATAGTTCCTATGATCAGGGGAATCTTGAATTTGGATGCCTTATAATCTTTTGGAAATATTTTTACCGTCAGTTCATATTGAATTCTAATGATAGCAGTTTCCCCGTTTTTAGAACTGGGCAATGAATTAACGGTTAAATTCGGTACTTCCCAATTTATTTTTGTCCTGCTATCAATTTTTGGACCATCTACAGTTGCGATTGAAGTAGAGGCCATTTTTGAATGGCCACCGGCATCCCACACTGTAAAAATTTGGCGGCCGATAAAATAAATCTTGCGTTCAAGAGTCACTGATGTTCCCACAATCTTTTTGCTTTGGTTGTCAATTTCAACTGTGAGGGGAATGGCTTCCCCTAGGGCAAAGCCAGATTTCGGCAGTTTAATTGTTGTTTTCACAATTCCTTTGGATTTAATTTGAATGATTCCGTATAGTTCTCTGTGTAAATTTTTAATGACTGGAGATTTAGATGAGGGGATATTGTTTAAATCCAGAATTGATTGAATTTGGAAAGGTTGTCGCATTGACACTAAAGGATTTTCGTCGTTCACGATTTTCATCTTTGCAGTTGCGTAGTAATCTAATTTCCCGTAGTATGAGCCAGGATAGTCAGGAGTTGTCGAAGGTAGATTTTCGGGTATAATGAACGAGAATTCGAATTCCCGTTTCACGCCAGCGGGTATTTTCAGAGGAACTCCATTTCCCTCAACTAAAATTATCGAATTATTCAAAAAATCTTCTTTATCAGAATAATATTTCGTATGTCGTCCATATCCGGTACGAAAGTCCACTATGGCTCTTCCAATGAAAGAAACGTCAATATTTTCTACATCGTATTCTTTGGATGTTGCAATGATAACTTTTCCCTGTAAGGAATCCCCGGCTACGAGAACGCCAGTATTATGCAGATCTAACGATATGTGTAGAGATCCCATTGCTCAACGCAGCTATGGCTTAAAACTTTATGGCTTAGATCTCAGTTTTAATTATTACTCTACTCACAGCAAAATCAGGAATATTTCACTTTAGTATTAATTGGTTATTTTCTAACTAAAACATGACTACATTTAAAAGGCGAAAACATCAAAGGATCCAAAACTGAATTCAGCTGGGTCTCTTCCACATTTTCAAAGTCCATATATAAAAGGATCTTATAAGTAGTCACTTCATTTTTCATTGGAGCCTTTCTTTTGCAAATTAGTCGTAAAATCCTCTCAATAATGTCACCGTTAGTTTCTAATATTTTAATCTCTTTGAATGTCTCACTTGACAATGATTCATCTCCGTCTCCTGCTTGAAAACCAAATCAATGAGTCACATTGTTCATTTTATTTAGTATACACTTCTAAACGTTCATTTATTATTGCGCTCCAGGAATTTGACACATTTAGCATTAGATGAACACACTCTTCATTATTTCTGTGGTATGGCTTTTGTTGCAGTGCAACTTTTTTATAATGGTTATTTTCTATAAAGAACAAGAAAATAAACTATGAGAAAAACAATCTACACTATAAATGGGACACAGCAAATAATAAAAATAAATATTTATCTTCAACCTTTCAAACATCAAAAGTCACCTCCTCCGATTCCCGAGTCCGACAAAACGATTTAGTTTATCTCCAACTTCTGACTTGACTCCTTATTCTTTTGAAGTTTAAATTCAAAAAACAACTTCAATTTAAATTGTATATTTTTAAATGAATTACCATTTATTCAATAGGTCCGAAAAAAGTATAAAATAAAACATTGGCCATGTGATACACAAACCCGTTTTTCCGATCGATCCTACAGCCTACAACTGGGTTTTTATGTGATAAGGCGTTGACAATGATTAAGAAATTGGTTGGAAACCCTTGGTAAGTACCTTTTGCAAATCAACTGAATCTATAACCACCTGTTGCTTGTATTATCCGCTGAGATTCTATCCAACAGTCACAACCTCTAGCCGAATAGCATTAACAACGAACACAACAACCAGAAGAACCCGTTTGATCACATTGAATTGGAATTTCCTTTCTTGGTCTTCATTGCTTGAAAAGTTCATACTAAATGGATGAATTGCGTAGTTTTAAGTAAACTACAATCAATTGATGCACATATTATTATTTCATAATAATTAGTTTTGTTCATATGAGCTTTTGAAATACAAACTCTTATCTCGGTTCGTAATTCATGTAGATATTTGTTTTGGTTTTTTATGAAATTTTTTAGAGGACAATTTTGCGAAACGAATTTTTAAATTCGCAAATATGCCAATGCAACAATGCAGTCTCGCACTCGGTACCTACTTTTTTGCACCCACCAAAAAAACTTATTTCGGTTGAGGCTATCGAAAATTGTCGTTGTAAGCAGACTGTTGCATTTTCAAAATATTTGCAATTCTGTTCAAGGTTTTAATAGCTTATCATATGATATTAAAATCTGCAAATGTTTTACTGAACAGAGAAAACGGACATATTAAAAATACTATACTTGATGACATCGACCAATGTTATGTATTTCGTTTGTTTCACAAACTGTTATTTGTATCTTCGGTTAAATACGCAAATGTAAATTACGCATTTAACTTTCGCCAATCTCTAATATTATCTATGCACTTTGTTACAAATAGGAAATTGCATGTCTATTTTTACAATGTCCTATCGTCCTTGATAATGCGCTTTACATGACCGTATGCATTTAAAACAAGGTTATGATGTCATATACCAAATAAAAACTCATTAATTGCAACGCATATGATTTGTTTCCTTGAGAAAAAAAGGATTTTATTTTAGTTCCAAAGACGGGTTAAGTTATCCACTACTACTACAGTTTATAAGAGCAAGACGAACATTTTATGTAAGATATGCTAAATATTGTAAAAGTCTTCAATTCAATTTGTTAACGTGGCCGAATTAGTAGGATTGTAAAAATTAACAGGCTTCATTGATCATTACATGAACAATTCAATACAATACTATTCTTACCCTGCTGGCATGTTACAATTGAACAACAGACTTCAGGAAATCACCTCCCTCCAAAAATATTATTAAAAACTCTACTTAACATAACATACTAATAATTCATTAATTAAAAATGGAAATGTTTGTTTTGATGGTTTTTGTTTAAACAAAGCGGGATTATAAAAATTTATAGTTTGTCTTTAATGAGACCTTATGGCCTCTGCATAACTTGGAGGTGGAAAATCGGTGTAACCCTCAAAAGACAGGACTGAAGGCTTACTAGCAGCAAAGCCATTCTGTGGAATTGTACTCCACAGACGTCGTCCTTGGTCAGCTTCATCATTCCTTTGTATGTTTGATATTGGTATTGTTCCGATGGTGAGTGGAACCTTGATTTTGGATTCCGCACAACCTTTGGGAAATATTTTTACCTTCAATTCATATTGGACAGCGATTATTCCAGATTCTCTATTTTTAGAGCTTGGAAATGAATTAACGGCTAAATTGGAAACATTCCAAGATATTTTTGTCCCGCTATCAATTTTTGGACCACGAGTCGTTATTACCATGTTAGAGAGTTCCTTTGAGTGCATGCGGGTATCCCACAATGTAAAAACTCGTCGACCAAAAAAATAAATCTTGCGTTGAACAGTCACAGACGTTTCCACATATTTTTTGCTTTGATTGTCAATTTCCACGGTGAGTGGAATGGCTTCTCCTAGAGCAAACCCTGTTTGAGGTAGTTCAATTTTTGTGGTCACCATTCCTTTGGATTTAATTAATCCGAATAGTTCCCTGTTTAAATTTTTTGTAACTGGAGCTTTGGATGTGGGAACTTTGTTTAAATCCAGAATGGACTGAACAACGAAAGGTTGTCTCACTGACATTAATGGATTAACTTCTTTAATGATTTTAATTCTTGCAACTGCGTAATAGTCCAATTTTCCGTAGCTTGTTCCAAGAATGGTTGAAGGAAGATTTTCGGGCAAAATGAACGAGAATCTAAATTCTCGTTTAACACCTGCGGGTATTTTCAGAGAAACTCCATTCCCTCCAGCTATATACATCCAATTGTTCAAAACATTTTCTTTAGCGGAATAATTGTGTCTTTGTTTTCCATATCCGGAACGAAAGTCCACTGTCGCCTTTCCGATGAAGGAAACGTTAATATTTTCCACATCTTTTTCTTCGGTTGTTGTAATGATGACTTTTCCCTGCAAGGAATCTCCAGCAACGAAAACCCCGGAATTATCCAGTACTAATGATATATGTAAAGATCCCATTGCCCGCAATGCTGTTCTTGAGACTTTATGACTTAGAACTCAGTTTTAGTTATTGCTTCACTAACATCAAAATCAGACATAGGACTTTACGCGCCAGAGAAGATATTCCAGTTACCAACTACCAAGTAAAATCATTCCTACTTATAGGTAAATAATATTATCGTCGCAATTAATGCTATCTTATTTACATTCTATATCTTTATGCTTGATTTTAGTTTTGTTATTGCCATTTCATATTTGCTTGTCTACCAACGTTGTTAATCAGCAGAGTTATCTATGTGTCTGTTTGCTTAGATTAACGGATTCAATAACAACCAATATTTAATGTCTAAAATAGGAACTTTCAAAGCCAAGTGCGGAAATGTTATGGGTCTACATAAGTGTACATGTATGAAATCAATATAATAATGAGAAATGTATTTTCTTAAACACATTACAAAACTATGTTTTATACATTTATGTTTCATTAAATTGGACCCAATGGCCTCTTCGTAACTTGGAGGTGATAAATCTGAGTAATCGTCAAATGGCGGTGCAGAAGGTTGATCTGTAGCAGTCATTCGCTGATATTGTATTCCAATGTCGTCCGTCATCAACATAATCATAATTTTCTGTAATTGACATTGGTATTGCGTTCCTATGGTCAGAGGAATCTTGATTTTGAATTCGTCATACCCGTGAGGTAATATTTTCACCTTCAATTCATATTGGACAGTTATGATTCTAGACTGGGTATTTTGAGAACTTGGCAGTGATTTAATGGCTAAATTCGGGATATTCCCATTTATTTTGTACTCTTTTTCAATTTTTTGACCATGCACTGTTATGAATATAGTAGAGAGCTCATTATATTACTCGAACGTATTTTTTCTCCAAAATGAAGTTTGGCGACCCAAAAAACAAATCTTACTTTGAAGAGTCACCAAGGCTTTTACATTTGTTTTGCTTTTATTGTCAATTTCAACTTTGAATGGTCCTATGGTCAGAGGAATCTTGATTTTGGATTTGTCGAAACATTTTGATCGCATTTTTATCTCCAATTTATACTGGATAGTTATGACTGCAGATTCCTTATTTGTAGAGCTAGGCAATAATTTAACGGTTAAGTTCGGGATATTCCAATTCATTTTTGTCACACTATCAATTTTTGGGCCACGACCGTCTGATTGTCAATCCAAATGCTTGGCTTTAGTATATAGTATACAACAATTTTGCTCCCATTTTATGTTTGCTTTTACCTATGCATATTCCGGTAAAATACATAATAAAGTATTTTAAAATTATTTTGCTCAAAAATACATTTCCAGCCTTCAAAAACAATAATATAAAATGCATACATAGTCAAAACTAACTACTCATACTTTTGTGAAGAAATCCCATGACTTCTTCACAAAAAAAATCCATTTTCCAGGAAAATACAATTTGTTGCTCATTTCTCCAACTTACATGGCTTATACGCATGATGATAGTCTTTTTTATTATGGGTTTAGTATAATGTTTTGTATAAATGCTCATCTATGGAACTATTTTGTTAATCTAATGCAGAATATCTGCCTGTTAAGCAAATAAACGAATATTATGACTGTCAAAAATTCGACTTGAAATCCAGGATTGCAATAAATAAACTTAGCATTTGAACCTGACTAATTAATGTGCATTGGTCTGATTGTCAAAAGATTTGTTTCAATGATCCCGTTATCCGCTCCCTATTTTATGGACGTTATATTTATTATTAAGACAGAGAGAAGTCACTGACCTAACATTTTAGGTTTGCCATATATTTTAAACTGAATATTGGGATGATGTATCAAAGCGATGTAACACATCAGTTTTATTTCATATCATAATAACGAAAATAGGATTTATGTTGATTATTTTTAAGTGTCTGATTGGTAGCTAGAATATTTCCTATTTTTCTCTCGTTTTCGGATGCACGGGAAAATGTAATGTTTTAAAATTTAATTTCTAATGCAAACTAAATGTTTCAACCTCATAAAAAATTATATATCTGGTTGAATAGGTTGAACATTTCTAAATGAAACTACCTCTTCATATCATAGTCACGCCCGTCTCAATTTTTCTAGACTTGGAATCCTAATCCTAGCTTCGTTTTATCGGTTTAACCATAAATTATGGAGTAAGCAAGGCAAATACTTGGTTTGATTTTTTTAATTTACTTTAAAAGACATAAACATAGTTTGATTGTAAATAAATCTTTAGATGAAAGGCAGATACCATAGAACACAAATGGAAACAATAGGAATAATTATATTTGGATAACCAACAGCAAACAGTAAAACCAACATGAACAAATATTGTAAATAAACAAAAGAATTCAACAATTTTGTAGCAGTTGTATTATACCTTATTATAAGGAATAAGAGTAGATGCAAAAACATCTGGATATGCAAATCAGCCGCATCTGCTCCTGCTGAATCCGAATAATCCTCCCTTGATACAGGAATGAGAGCAGCACTCACTGTGTCTGTTACATTCGTTGTTGTTTGGCTGGCACTAAAATATTTCCACACAATCCAAATACATTGTTGTTCATAATTTGTCAAAACTAAATATTTCTTTCACCGGGTACATATAAAATAATATGTTCTAATGTGTAATATAATAAATAAAGTTATTCCACAGCTATTTTTTGACTTACTTGCGAAGTATCGGTATAGCGATGGTTATTTCCGGCTAAATCCGCATTTGCAATTGCAAAAATTAAGGCAACCAGCAATAAATATGAGAAAACCTTCATTTTTGTCAAATATTTTCCTTAACTGGAGATTCTGTTCAATACAAAACACTTGAAAACAAATTGAAATACAAATATTGTATACAAACTATATATGTGGATTAATTATGATTGCGAGTTTAAAACTATTGACGTACTTAGGACGGATATATAGATCACCAACAAGTTGATTTAGTTTTAACTAAGCACGTAATAAAAAGATGAGTTGATTCTGCTTTGTACCAATCTTCTTATGCAATGTAACTGGAAGCCAGTATAATATATCTAGGCTTTGGCTACATGAATGACGTTATAGGTTGAATAAATATCCAAGGGTTGAATAATACAAAGTTGCACTAACATTCGCATGCATATGTAAGAGTTCGGCAAAAATCAACCCTTTTCATTATACATTGCAGTAATAAATGAGAATAATATTATGCGGAGATGCATATACTATACAAGTATACATACGTACTTTATATACATGCAAACATTGTATACGTCTTTCTATATACATTTATATCATAATTTGTCGAGGTCGGATGCAGGCTGGCGATGAGAATTCCCACAGCAGCAGCTGCGTTATTATTGCCAGTCTTTGCAAAATAGCGGTTTAGTATAGAGATTGAGAGCTTAAGGACTACTTGACAGGATTCTGTGCGACAGTATACCTTGAGACAAGAATTTTGAAATTTTCCCATGAGGATTGTATATGTCGCTTTGCCGCTTTGGCGTTGAGTCTAATTCAACAAGCAAAAACTTTCCAGCCCAGATTCCAACAGTTTGGAAAAAGGTACCAAGTTACAAAAAATACCAAAAAGAAAAAGGAAAAAAATTCTATAAGGCGCATGTTTCGAACTTATGAAACTTTGTCTTTCTAAATAGGTCATAAAAATCTAAATAAATCTTTTGAATTCATTCCTCCCACTTCAAAAAACCCCAATTTTTTCTTATGCAGAATTTTATTTTTGAAAATTTTGGAAACAAGTGTCCCCGAAAAATATGAGCAGATTTCAAAACTGTTTATTTCATTTACGTTAATCCGTTCTCATTGAATCAGGGCTGGAAATCATGTCAGCCTCTCCTTAAGCAGCGTAAACACTAGGGGCAGCAAAAAATCTGTTGAGGGAGAGGGTAAATATTTATGCATGAAGGAGTTACCACTTTACAAGATTTCTGCTTTACACCGCTCATTCCGTTTTCCTTTTCGCGAAAAGTTCAAACACAGTCAAGTAGTATGCAAATGATACGATCCGACATGATTTATTCATTATTGAGCATTCTGAGTCGTGGTGCAATTTAATTTAATACAAATTGTAAAGTTAGTCGTTGCATAGTTTAGGGATTTAGATACAATTGCTATCAAGCATAGGTAATATAATGGATTATTATTACAGTATTTTCTATTTTTAGTTTGCCCTAGGAGACCTTATAGAATCACACATTCTGTCCGTCCAATAGCGGGGACGAACGGCATTCGGCCGTCCGTCAAATCCCGGCGCACAAATCATGCCGATTAATCTATATTCGTTTGACAGATTCTTAATGTGTCTACTTAGGTGAACCAGTCCCATCTCTATAACTGGTCAATCAGTATGCCGGTCTACTTGTGTACTTGATGTTATATTCTCACTTCTCACCAAGTCATTTCTGTGTACACTAAACGATTTTCTAGGAATCGTCTTTCCGTGGAAATGCAGTTTTGAGCTCTACTGAGAAATGAGACAGATATAAGCATCTTAGGGATAAAACAGGAAATTTTATAAGAATGTATACAGCATACACATTATATTATACGAAGTTTATTAAACTTATACATATATCATATGATATCCTGCAGAAATAGGTGTGCATTCCATAAATTATTATCTGAAGATGCTTGTTATATGGTAGTTAAACCTTTTTCTGTAATAAGTATATTATAAGCATATATTGTACATTCATTTATACTCAATGATATTTTTTAAATAACATTTTGTAAAATTAAAACACATTTTCATAATTTATTTCCAATGTACTCTGGCCCCACTAACCTAATCTTCCTTTGTATAATGGTGTGCGTATTACAATTCCATCTCAGTTACACTATTTGCTGATCGGTTATCGGAAAAGCAAGATTTCATTTCTTATCAGCAATTATAGAGTTACAATCTGCAATTGTAGGATTTTTGCTAAAAAGAAATATATCTACGATTTCTGATAATTTCTCAGCAAAATAAGCCCTAATTATATCACCAATTGTTTATATAAATTACATACAGATAAATAAATAGTTCTAAAATCAATATCAATATAGTAAATAGTAAAGAATACAATGTAGAAATGTCTTATGGTTTTCTCTCCAAAACACATTTCCGTTTGTTTAAACTAAAAAAGTTTGCGATTCTGCAAAGGCATTAGCTTTCGTATTTGATTCCTAATTTTTCAAAATCTCCATTGGCCTTAGCGGATTGAAGCATAACTTTGAATGTGTCATAGGGGTGTGGGACTATATCACGCATGCTTGGGATTATTGTTGATAGCTTACCGTTTTGCCTGAAAATATTTCCCTTTTCTATCATTGCATTCTTAAATACAGGATTAACTCCAGCTAATAAATCACTAGCATCTCTGCTGCCAAGAGCTTCTTTGAAAATGTTCAATAAGGGATTATCGTCTGCCATGATCTTTTCACCGAATTCTTTTTCTTCCACTATTTTTAGTTTCATACCCAAATCAGTGGTGACCTTAACGAGATCATCGCAGGTGAGCGGGCTGGAGCCTAAAATATTATACAAACCTGGCCCTGCGTTTTCATTGAAAATAGTTAACGTGGTGATTTTAGCAGCACAGTCAACAGGCAATGTCTGCCATCCTCCTGACATAGGAGGAAAAACTTGTAATTGCAAACTTACCAGGAAAAAGTTCAATAGAAAATTTGAATCGAGAGAGAAATGTCCAGTTTTACTATCACCAATTAAAGTTGCCAACCTGAAAATTTGGCATGGAATTCCTCGTTTGATTGCCTCACCCAACAATTTTTCCCCTACAAACTTTGTGAATGCATAACCTTCCCCAATAGTTTCTCCATTATTTGTCTCTGATGACAAATTCTCAGAAACAAAGCCGTCCTTATCTAATTCTGTAGCGGCACTGAAACTGGAAGTGAAGGCCACACGTTTCGTCCGCGAAGTTGTAGCAAATTCCAGAACATTAATTGTTCCTATCACATTGACAGATCTAATGTCATTAGTAGTTTTAGATTTTTTATATATCTCTATATGATTAGCTTTCACTGCAGTGTGGAATATTAAATCCACTTTCGTTGACAATTCTGTGTACTCATTGAGATCCATTCCAAAATATTTTTTACTGATATCCCCCACAATAAGAGAAATGTTCTTCCTGGTTAAAACATGGTCCATTTTAAACTTTTTCAGATTTTCCGAAAATCTTTTTTCAGCGACTTTCAAAGATTTACCACGCACTAAGCAAATAATATTGAGATCATTTCTGTTAGCTAATTCTGCAATCAAATAAGGACCAAAGTGTCCGGTAGCACCTGTCACTAAAATGGTTTTTATCGTAGATGGCTGCACTGGTTCGCCAATTTTCTGAATATGATTGGGTAGAATAGAATCTTCTTTTACTAACTGACGTTGCTCATCAAGATGGCCATTGTTATCGTCTGATTTAGACGAAGACTCGCTTACAGACATTGTTAATTCGGCAAGGAATTTACTGAGAGTTGCCAGAGTTGGGTAATCTAATAGAGAAGTTGGATTTAGCTGCAGTTTTTTTCCAAATATTATTTGTAGTTTGTTTCTCATTTCTACTGCCATTAAGGAGTCTAGTCCCATTTCTGAAAATGTTTGATATTCATCTATCGCCTCTGACTCTGGGAGTTTTAAAGTTTGTCTGACAATTGTCTCAATGCATTTTTTGATATATACTATCCGTTCTTCTTCACTCAATTCTCTCATATCATCCCAAAACTGCTCCGTGACCGCTGAGGCTTGAGAATTTACATTTTGTTGTCCGATAGATAGTTCGGATAAGAATTCTGAAATACTTGGAAAAGAATCGATGAAAGCCAATGAATCCATTTGTAAGACAGTTGCTTGAGTGTACGGCTGGCTCATAATGAATTTTAATGCTGCAATCCCCTGACCTGAAAGTATACAAGTAGAGTGGAGTTAAAAAACTTATAACAGTTGTCCATGGACGTTCCAATTTACTTCCCGCTACTGTCCTACCGCCCAGGTTTTTCAGATGCAAAATCCTGATACCGACATTTGGAGGAAAAGAAAATCAAAAAAAGTACAGAAAAAACTCGAGGGCACCATGAGCTAAGGGTCCCAACTATCTTCTAAGTTTCAATCGAAAGACAATTTATCAATGCATTATCCTCACTCCAAAAAGCCCTAATATACAGTTACATTTTTGAAAATGTAGGTTCTCGAAAAATATGGAGCGATTTAAAAATGATGCGTCTCATTGCTCTACGTTTTGGGTATGTCTAACTTTTTCACGATAAGTATCTTAATATCGATTGCCGGAAACAGTTGCAACTCCTTGCTTATTAGTGTATTTGTAGAAAAATGATATTACCTGGACTAAAAGGAATCACTCCAAACATGCCTTCTTTTCCATAGGCTGTAACGAAATTAAATTCATTATAATATAATTTTTGGCACACTTTGTCAACTATTGCAAATACATTAACATTTTACAAAAAACTGTACCTGTATTGGTAGCAGCTCCAATTTCCGACCAGGCTCCCCAGTTTATTGTTTGAGCTGGTAATCCTACTGAGTGCCTGTAATGGGCCAAAGAGTCCAGAAACATGTTTGCTGCTGTATGGTTGCTTTGCCCTGGAGAGCCAATGATAGCAGCTACAGAAGAAAATAGGACAAAATGTTCCAAATGCATAGATTTGGTCAAATTGTGTAAATTCCAGCCTCCGCGGACTTTGGCATTGAAAACGGCTTGAAACTTTTCCCAGGTTTGATTTGCAATTATTCCATCGGACAATTGACCCGCCGAATGGATCACTCCTCTTAATGGCGGCATTTCTTTTTTAATAATTTCAAATAATTCCTTGCATTGATTTAAGTCACCGACGTTAACTTGTCGGGCAAGAACTTGTACTCCTTTTGTACTTAAAGATTTCAGCACTTGCTGTGTCTTTTCACTTGGGGCTGTTCTTCCAACTAGAACAACGTGTTCAGCCCCACATTTGACCATCCACTTCCCTACTTCCAAACCTATTCCTCCCAAACCTCCTGTAATTAAGTAAGTACTTTTTTTGTTGAATAGTAAATCATTGGCATAATGCTTTCCTAAACTTTCTTTGATTTCTGGGACTGATACAACGACCTTGCCGATGTGTTGGGCTTTCAAAAAGTAATTGAGAGCATCTTTAATTTGAGATATAACAAATCGTGTATACGGTAAAGGTTGAATCATGTTTCCTTGAACTTTTTCGTTCATTACTAACATCAATTTTTGCATTTCTTGTTCACTCACTGCTTCCAAATTGGCGATTGTGTATTGGACATCGGGGCGCAAATTTTTTACTTCCTCTGGTTGCCAAATATTTACCTTTCCCATTTCCACAAACCTAGCATTCGCTGCACAAGCTTTCAAAGAAGTCTCTTTAAATCCTGCACCAGTTAAGGAATTCAAAACTAGGTCAACCCCTTTTCCGCCGGCTACCTTTTGTATTTCATCTCCAAAAGATAAATCTCGCGAATGAAAAACGTTCTCAACACCAATAGATCGAAGATAAGCTCTTTTTCTCTTACTACCAGCAGTGGCAATAATTTTCGCGCCAATTTGCTGAGCAATTTGAATTGCCACAAGACCAACACCCCCTGAAGCGACATGAATTAAAATGGTTTCATTCATTTTTAATTTTGCCACTTCCACTAAACAGTAATAAGCTGTAAGATAAACGGACGGAAGGGTAGAAGCGTCTGCAAATGTCAAATTTTTTGGTTTATGAAGAATCAGATCGGAATTGACAACCACGTGACTAGCAGCGGAGCTTGCATTTGAAATTCCAAAAACCTCATCTCCAATTTTGTATTTTGCAACTTTACTTCCTACACGTGACACAATTCCTGAAAAATCTGTTCCCACGGCTTCGAATAGAGTGGTAAATGTATCCGGCTTCAAAATGACGAAAATATCCCGAAAATTTAATGCCGTAGCCCGAACTATTACTTCGACTTCAGTTGCTTTTAAATTGTACATTTGCATTGTCTTAAACGTGACGTCATTAATTTTTTTCGATTTAGGAATAACTATCTCATAGTTTGCATTAGGAAGCATTAATGGGGCGGGTGGGGATGGCAATGGCATACATCTCATAACAAAACGTTTGTTTTTTCGATAGGCTATCATGAAATCAAAATCTGAACACCACATTTGAAAAAATATCTGGCTACTCTCAACCATAGGATCACAATTATCTGGATCCAAATCGATAAGGTAGCCATTACACTCCTGGAGTTCATTTCTGTAACTTTTATAAATTCCCCACATGGTCGCTTTCGACGGATCCCCTTTGCTCTGATCTCCGATGAAGTGTACACCACGGGTGGCAATTATGATTCTACTAGAGTTTGTAGACTTGGAAATATATTTCAAAATATACAAAATCGCTTTTCCGAAATAATCCTGATCGTCACTTTTATCCAGGCCCATTAACCAAACGTACCCTTTCACTTCATATTTGCTACTCAGGGAAGTCATCCATTCCACTACCTCATCTTCGTCGCAGTAATCTAGAAGTTGCTCAGATCCATCATTGATTTGGTTTGCAATGCGATTGTTAACAATTAAAACACTTTCACCGGAATTTTCAGTTAATAATTTTAACCGATTCGATACTGAAGAGTCTTGTCCCGAAAATATGATCCACAATGGTTCTTTTTTTTTGGAAGTTGCAAGTGTTCGCTTAATTTGATATGAATGCTCAGTAGATGTCGCTTGAGAAGCTATTACACTAATGTACTCTCTTTCATCAGAGATGTTTATGGCGGAAGAAAAGCCATTCTTTTGAATAACATAACACCATGTGTTTTCATTCACACATGGATGATCTTTTCTAATTTCATAATCTTTAAAACACCAATAACCTTCCAGAGTTCCAAATATCATATCGATATGGCAAATGGGCTTCAGCATTTCCATCAGTAGAAAATGACCAGATGGCAATAAAAGTTGTCGAATATTAATTATCGAAGATTCTAAGTATTCCGTGGCATGAATGACATTTGCCGCCACAACAACATCATACGAATGTGGAAAGAATCCTTGATGTTTGGGATCTTTGTCAATATTTAAGATTTTGTAGTCTACACCGGAAATGTTTTTGAACATTTTCTGAGCACTTTCTAAGAAAATGGGTGAAACATCGGTAAATGTGTATTTAAACTGTATTCCTTGTTTCTGAAGGCCATTTATAATTATTTTGGATGTAGCACCACTGCCAGCGCCAATTTCCAAAATTCTAACTATTGATCCATTTGATTTGGACGACGCAAAAAGGGTATTTAAATACGAGCTGAGTCTCAAACTAGCTAACTTAGTTGTCAATCCCTTAGTGTAAATAATTAACGGATTTAAATCTTCAGTCTTTTCGCCGAAAAGTAAATTAACTCCAGTAATTTTGCCGGACAAAAACTCACTAAGTTGCTCGCCACAATTTTCAATAATACCCTTTTCTACTAATTCCACACTTAACAAGTCAATCTGTTTCAATGCTTCGGACTTGAGCTCGGTAATTTTATCGCTTGGTAGCGGTTGCTTATGAATGATCCATTCAACTTCTCCATTCACTAAACTTTTTTGTAAAACATCCGCTTCGACTAATTTAATAAGTATCAAGTTGACATACGAAAAGTGCGTTGGAGATATTAGGAGATCAGTCATCAAACTCTGCGTTGTAAAACTTTCGCTTAATTTTGGACACCATCCAAGATCATAAAACGCCAGGATAAAATAATATACGCACACCCTGTGTGCGATGTAATCCGCCTCTTGTATGGCTGGATATAATTTAGACGAATCCAGCATGAGGGTATTAAGTTGTTGAAGAACGTCTGAAATTGGCAAATTGTTTTGTAAATCTACTCTTGAATGAAATGGAGCATCACGAGATCGCCATACTTCCTGGTACATCCCCGGAAGTTTATT
>JAAAYG020003496.1:0-28525 GCA_009936455.2 Tomocerus minor
ATGTATGTATGGTGTGGTGTGGTGGTGGTGGGCATTAGTGGAAATATTATACCTATAGTCTCTCCAAGTAGTAGTAGACAGACACTAGTCCTCGCTCCAATGGAATCAGTAGAGGAGAGAGACAGAGTCGGAGTAGTGGAGTAGATTTGAGGAGAGTAGCTAGAAGTGGAACCAAAAGTAGAGACCGCAGAAGAGGAGAGTCAGAGAGAATTTCGAGATGAAGAAGAGTGGAGTATTATAATCTTTTATTTGTGCGTATGCGTAAATGAAGGCAATAAGAAAGAAACAAGAGGTATATGGAAATAGTGCATATTGCGAGAAAACGAAGGAACTCACTGACTTGACTCTCACTCCTCTGCCTCTCTCTATAATCTCAGAGTATGGATGTAGCTGTGGAAGAAGGCCTTAGGCGAGGCGTCAAGCCATTACGTTATGTTAGGCACATAATATTATAATATCCGTTCCTTTCAAAGAGCTTTTCTAATTTTTTACTGTGGTTTCGTTCCTTCTTTCTCATTCTCAGGTATTCCATCTAACTCCGCCACAACAGCTATGCCTTCTTACCTTACCTTCTTTTAACTATCATTTTTATGTGGACTGTGTACCGAGTACCTACGCTCCTCTCCTACATTCTTATATGACTATTGGCTCATACATAACTATTGGCTTAAGGGAATGCTCTTCTCGCTAAGAAAGCAAAGGTACCCACTTCACTATACACTACTGGCTTCTATCATTTACCTTTAAGTCCATGTAGTTTCACTATATCCTCATAATACATACAGATATAGATGTGTATACACACAAGTGTATAGAGTACCTGTGTAAGTGTATCCAACAAGGTGCTATCTGTCTATATAAGGAAATGTGGATACATGGCATGGCTTGATCCAATATGTAAAGTGCGGGTTCATATCATGAAAAATATTGCATTAATATTTGTACATTTTCTATACTATCTGTAGTACTTTACATGCTGTGTGTAGTGTGCTAGTCTTCTCAACTTCAAAATCTTCTGTAGACGACTACAAACGTCACCGTCAATATGAACATTAAAATCCTTGCATCTCGCATACAAAGAAATACATAGGTACTTAAATACTAGTACCTACGCGTTCACATCTGCACGTAGCTGTAGTACTTATTCTACCTTTACGTATTACATGCACATAGTAAGTCCTTACCAGTAAAATACACGTAGGCAACAATACTGTTATAATTGATTAATTTTGATTTTTTAGGATAAATACAGATCCTGCAAAGTTTTTTTGCAGTCATATTGGTACATTATGGGAAACTATTCCTTTTCAAATTACAATAGAATTCATCAAATAGTAGTGGTTGTCAGTTCATTATGTAATTTACTTGATTAAAAACATGGAAAGAACATTCATGCATTTCCAAGAATTATTAATTGGAATTTAATGCAACTTCTGCAAGTTGCAACGTCAGGTGTGTGTTTTGTTATCTTACTGGTGTGTAAACTGAATGTTCGAAACAATGCTGTTGTAGGAGTAGGATCAGCCATTGTGTACTAGACGATCATGGCATGGCTCTGCATAACTTTCAGTAAGAAATATCTGTAGTGAATATTTGAATATATATATTTTACTTTAACTTATATGGACTCAGTTCTGCAGGTTGCGGTTTTGTTTCCTTTTGGAATTCGGCGTATTGGAATCATATCATGCAGTAGTTTGTAGTTCAGAATTTGTGCGTACAAATATTCATTCATGTGCCGACAGATAGATTCTATGCGCGTAGCGTCGTCGACGTCGTCGTGTTTCTAGTTTCTATTTGTCTCCCTTTTCAACTGGAAGTGTGTTTAAATTTGCATGGATATTCTGTCAAATTATGTGCGTAGCTTTGTTCCTTCTGTCCTCGATTTAAATCTAAGCCACTAGAACTGCACTTGCCTCTGCAAAGATTCGGCTTTTGAATTTTATTCTTTCATTTCAGATTTTAGTTCCGGATATATCTCTTATATTCGAATAAGAACGAAAAGTAAATCGAAATCACTGGATATTACGTTAAATCATTAAAGGCAATTTGTGTCATTTAATCTCTACTTTTCCACTCCAAATAATGTCCTCTAAGTGTATGTAATCGTCAATCGTCACGATGTAGTTGTCACATGTCACATTGGGTATTTATGTATAACAATGAATGATTGTTAAGCTGAGACTGAGACTAAAATATTTATCTATTTTACTGTTGTATTGTAGTAGTATGATAGTGTTATTAGTACAGTAGTAGGTAAAACACCTGAAATTCATGAAATTGTTAACGAATATACAGGGACTTCTGCTCTATAAGGATGTTTGTTTAAGATCTAATTAGTGAGCTCACATCTTAATGTCTCGTGGTTACTTTATTTTTAATGTAATGGAGTAATTAATGAACTGCTGAGTATTTGCACTTGCTAAGCAAGGTAGGTAACTAAACTAACTTAAGCACTAAAGTTGTGTAAACGTTATTTATATTTAGAGCACAGACAGAGAAGATAAGTTCTATTCTAAAATTACTTTGCTTGAGTATTATATTACGTATATACATTGTGTAGCACACTCCATTCAATTGCAATGTTCCATTCTTTGTGAAGTGCAGATTTAAAAATAGCTGTTGTTTGATCTCAAGACATTCTCAATTTCGCATAAAACATATCCGCAAATAAATACCATATTTGCCACAGGTTAACCATGTAGAAAGGATGTACGCAAAAGTCTTGATGCGATGCATAACTTAGTGTACTGTGTATACTACGCTACTACTTTATTATATTATAAGATTTTGACAACTTGCCAGACCACAAATCTTGGTACATATACTTGATAGGATTTATTATGGTTATTGGATAGAATTGCGTTTGCTGTCTTTCACTTTTCGAATTCATGGAAAATATGTATTCACTCTTAAAGTATCTGTTTACTGTTTACCCATTTGTTGTGTATCCAGTATCCACCCATGTTATTATTTGATGTAAAAATGTATTAGATTTTTTCAATTGTGACCACAAAGGCGGCAGGCGAAATTTATGCATTGCAAATAAAAGCTCGAGTATGTGGATATGCGACCAAATTCATTCTTTTTCTATGGAAAATGTGATAATTTGCAACACGCCAATTCAGTATTGTCTTAGTTTACGTTTGATGTTAATCAAGTGCTAGTACATCGGCCATTGTTAGTTTTGAAGAAAACGGAACCATCAACAAAATTCAACGTTCAGCATCCCAAGATACGCACCATTAAATCATCTCATAGTGGAAAAAGTCAGATTCGAAAACGCAAAAAACCAATGGAAGTGTTTGAATTTCTTGACGGGGAAAGTCATAGCGATTATGTTTCTTTGTAGCATAAGCGTATGGCTTTTCCCCTTGAGACTTTCGACTGTTCATCAGTAATGAAGAAAAAAAATCCTTCAGTGCTACATTATCGTGATATTTGTTTTCCCTACAACACTACTTCAACAACTCCAGAGAATGCTCGAATGTAGTGAATCCTATCGACAGTGCAGTAGTGTAAAAATCGATCCTCGTTAGAATAATCGGTTCATCGATGCGTAATTTGCAGGAATAAATATGGCAGTAGCATTTTAAATTGCTTATCCTCTTTATATTGTCCACCCTTCTATGTCTATACTTCTATTTGCTAGGCTGGTTCATCAATGTTCGTATCCTACACTAGAATTCGCTCGCCTAATTTACCAAGAAAGAGGTTACTAATTGCATGTCAATTTTAAAATAATTTGCGAAACTGCCGCGCATGGAAAGTCTAAGCTTAGTTTCCTCATCAAATATGGAAAATGGTGTTGAGACCGGCCGGGATAGTCCAATTATTCCTCTTGGTGGTTGATTGTTTCAGGACGAATTATTTGACGATTCTTTTGGGCATTGATTGGCACTGATATGATTGATGTGTATTGTGTGGGTGGGAAGTTGGATGTAGGTAATGACAAGTGTTCCTTTGATGTTTAGGTAACAAAAGAATGGCGAAATGTAGAGAACAATGATGTTAGTATCGGATCCGAGTGCAATCCAAGAAAAGAGTGATCAGGATTGTTCTGTGTCCGCATTGGAAAGTGCCAAGTCGAGTCAGCGTGTCTCCTCCGTCTCTCGTCGTTCAGTGTGTGAATCGCCGGAGCCAGTTCCGTGTCGCCGCCTCCGATCGCCGGAAACGTGAGAAAGTAGCAAAATGCGAATCTACAAGTAGTTCCCAGGAGGTATGGAAAACTACGATTTATTCGGCGATGACTTGGGAAGTGGAATGCTCGATGGTTTGGCGGACTTAGGGACGGGCGACAGCTTCAGCGGTAGCTCCCAGACTCAGTCGAACCCTTCCCAGAGGTCGGCGGGCGGCGTGGAGAGCGTGATGCAGAGTTTCAACAGTCAACCGCCTAGCTACACGCAGATCGGTCAAGGGATGACTCCTCCATCAAAAATGACATCCGGACCCGGGGGATATCCCGACTATACGAACCAGTACGGTCAGTACCCGTCCAGCTCCCAGCCGACTCTCGGGAGCTACGGGACGCCGCCGGGCGGGACACCCTCCCGCCCTATGGCAGGCTATCCTCCTTACCATCAACCATCTAACGTGGCCAGTCCCAGCATTCAGCATTATCAGGATTACTCCGTACAAAGTCAGGGGATGATGAGGCCGGGGGGCGGGGGTCCTCCGCCGCCCACACAGCAGCCGCACGCTCCACCGCCTCCGCGAATGGTGAGTCCAGCTCCACCTCCGCACTCTCAACAGCAATTCGGAGCATACAGAACACCCGGGCAGGACCCTATGTATGTCCAGCAGATGCAAAGATGGAACGAGCAGCAGAGCTATGGATCCACGTTGCCTCATCACTACCCTCCAAATGCGGCCACGGCCTACCGTCAACCTCACGCTTACCCCTCAAACCTCCCGCGACCTCCACAGCCTCAGCAGTTGAGTCAGCAACAACCTCCGACCCCCCAACAACAACAACAACAGCAGCAACAACAACAACAGCAACAACAACAGCAACAACAACAGCAACAGCAACAACAGCCTCAGCAGCAGCAACAACAGCAACAGCCTCCGCAAAGCTCTCAGCACAACATTCCGTACATGGCGCGGCCCCAGGGGCCGACGCCGGTCATGTCACAACCTCAATATGCGCAGAATATGTATCCTAATGCAAACCAACAGTACTCAGACTACCACCATGCTTCCTCTGCGGTGGGGAGACTGGGGAGTGGGCCGGTGGGTCCAACAGCCACGCCCACGTACCCCGCTTCCCACCACAGTCAGCAATACAGTATGCCCACAGCCCAGCATAATCAATATGGGAACCAGTACGGACAGTATTATCCGGGACAAGTTCAATCGACGCCGGGGATGACGAGTGCAGGGCCGCCCTCGACGTCGAACCCGATGGCGACGCCTTACCCTGGCTCTTACACCGGCCCTTCAGGAGTGCCCGTCAACGTCAACTCTCCGGTTCCTAACGGAAGTCCTAGTTATAGACCCGGCTATGCTCAACTTCCTCAACTCTCACCCCGACTTCCGAACGCGTCGCCGAGACCACCAGCACCGTCACCACGCCCTCCGGCGGCCACGACGCCCACGATACCGGCGTCACCCGTACAAACACTACAGAGTCTCTCACAGAGTGCCGGACCCAATTCCACGGGTCCACAACCCCCACCCCCGCAGCCTAACCCTCAGCCCAGTAGTTTACAGCAATTAGAGCAGATGGTCATGCCGCATGTTAATAAAAATTCTCCGTCGCCGAAACCTCATAGTATGCCTGGCGGTGGGGTCATGAGTCCGATGAGTGGGCCGAAGACACCAATGTCCATGCCTATGTCACCGAGTATAAGTGGACCCAAGACGCCGATGTCGCCCACGCAATGGCAAACACCGCCCATCCGACCCACAAGCCAACCGCCAGTCTCCAAGTCCTTTCACCAGCAACAGCAACAACAGAATAACAGTCCTGGAAATTTAATGTCACACATTCCTGGGCATAGCGGGTTGCCACACTCCCCGCTCACACCTCACTCCTCCAACCTTGATAATACCCTTTCTAGTATTGTGCGAGCCCAAGAAGCAGACTTGGAGCTGAGCAATCTTAGTGCGACTATGGACACGTCCACTCCTGAATGTCCAGTACCATCCTCCAGAGACGACAACAACAGCATGCTGAGTAAACCTTCAACACCCGCCCCACCTCCGCAAAATTCAAACAGTCTGAGCAATGAGCTGACTTCCCTCAGCTCGTTGTCCTCGTCGCTAGCCGTCGGGGACGAGTCGTCACACAGCACAAACACACACGACTCGAACGTAGATAATCTCAACTCAAATCAATCAGGGGGACAAGGGTCCATGTCAGGAGCATCTTCTTCCATGCAGCTAGACGACTCCAGATATTCAGTCATTAATTCTTTAAACGAATCTCCGATGGGCAATGAAAACAGCATGTCCATGTCCTCCAACATGGACAACTCTCAAAATCAGCAACAACCAGCCACGTCATGTGATTCTTCAGGATCCATGGTCAATTCCGTAGGGAGCAACTCCATGACTTCTATAGGCAATAGTAACTCTAATACTCCGCAGCATAGCATGAGCTCGGGCAACGCGTTCTCTTCAGTCATGGGAATGAGTCCGCAAGTTGGAAACTCTTCCTCCATGTCCACTCCGTCTCCTGCCCCTCAACAACAACAAGGACTCCCACAAGTCAACTCACAATCTGGAGGTCCTATGCAGAGTCAGAGCAATTCAGCCATGAATTCACTGACAGGCGGGAATTTGATGAGTGGATATGGAACTCCTAACTCCATGCCTCCGCAAGGGCCTCAACAGAATTCAGGATACCCGAACAATTCTATGAATGTTAACACATCTTCCAGTCCGGGGATGAGACAGCCCACCATGATGCAGCCTCCACACCAGTATCAACAGCCAAGGTTCCCTGGAAGTGTCGACGGTCCAACTCCGGTACAGCCCTCTCAACAGCAACCCTACATGGCAAATTACCATGCGGGCAACGTAAGGCCGGAAATGTATCCTGGAAGCCAATACCAACCAGGTGGTGTTCATCCTAGTTCAATGGGCGGCATTCGACCCCCGCCAGGACCTTCACAATATCCCCCCATAGGCCATGGTGGACCCCCACCACAAATACCACCGCATATGGGAACCCCTGCTGGAACTCCAGACCGCTATCAGTTTGAAATTCATCAGCTTCAACAACAGATACAGCATATGTATTCTTTGCCGCCTACACAACAAACTCAAATTCAGGTACGCTGTAATATGCTATCTATGATGTAATATTATTATGAAGTAATGTCTATCATTAGAAACAAAAAACGGGATACAGAAGTTTGCATTCTGTTCGATTCAAAGTATGCAGCAATTAATGTTGAGAACATTTTTATCTTTACGTTATAAAAAAGTTTTAATTACAACTTGTTAGTAATCTCAAAATTGCTCCCTTTGTCAGTGGAGCTTAAAGTAGGACAAGTCATAAAAATTTCATTTTATTAATGACAAATTTTTTCATTTTTTAGATCAACGAATTGCAGGAGAGATTGCGAAGTTTGCAGCAGCAACAGCAACAAGCAATGCCTCCTGGTAGCTCTCAGTATGGGATGCAGCCTCCGATGGGATCTGTGCCTAACCAGAGTGGAGGACCGATGTACGGGCAGCAGAGTTCTATGCCCATGCCTCAGGTAATGCAATGGAGTAATATTGTCACCTAAATAATGTGTGGGGACGGAGACAAGAACGAAGAGGGCTGAGTATAAAATGCTTCAGCGTAATTTACGTTGATTTGATGGTGATATTGGGTATGGAAGAGAGATTATAGAATATTACGGAGACTGATATCGATTTTTGTGTTGGATGTAGGGAATGCCTATGGATGTTCTCCCCGGAGACATGCTGGATGAGCCCGTAGGGAAATCTAAGAAGAAGAAAGAGAGGAAGCCTAGGGAAAATAAAGGTGGAGGTAAAGGGAAGAAGGGAAAAGAGTCTAAAGACTTGAGCGGGATGGCTGGAAACTTAGGGCAACCTGCGTCCAATTTTTCCGCACCTGGGCCGTTGCCGCATGAAGTATACGAATTCCAAGATGTACCTCCGGAAGTTCCTGAGAAGAAACCCAAAAAACCTAGGTACTAATTTAGAAATTCTCCTATTTTAAAATTAAGTACAAATAATTGTACGTTGTAAGAAATAATGTTATTAATCTATAGGAAACCTAGAGAGCAGAAATCTCCAAAGGAAAAGAAAGCCAAAGAACCTAAGCCGGTGAAAGAAAAAACTCCTAAAAGGTAAGCTGTTTAAAAATCATTGCTACAAATACATTAGAAATTTGGAATGATTGTGTGAGTAATGATTTTTTTGGTATTATAGATCGAGAAAGAAAAAGCCGGCAGTAGAACCTCCCCCGAGCAGCGGAGAAAATCAAAACTCTTCGCAGTTCGGTGAGAGTCTTTTAGAAGGAGACTCTACAACAGGCCCACCCGGTCTTTTAGACGATACAATTGAATCGGATCAAAAAAACGGGATTGGTGCTGCTGGTATCACAGCAGCTGAAGGAGGCCCCTCTGTGCCCACTAGCGGAGGGGAAGGTGATACCAGCACCCAAGATGGCACAAACACTGAAGCCATGTCCACAGGACCTCTTCCTGCCCCAGAGCTTGCAACACCCGAAAAGCCCAAAAAGAAGAAATCAACAAAGCTAAAGTCTAGCTCAAGCAAAAAACGCCCGTCGAAGTATGCTCTCTTTCCTATTCATTCCAAATCAATACTAAAAGTTAGCGCTTTGAAATTACAGGGAACACTAAATTTTTCCATCTGTGTTATTAATATTTTGTGTATATTTCTAGGACTTTATTAGCTTTGTCGAAGAAGAAGAAAAGGAAGAGGAGCGACTCCGAAGGATCCGATATGGATGCTACCCCACCTCCTTCACCCCCACCCGAAGATGACAACTCAAATGTAAGCTGAAGCACAAATGATGTATTATACTTGTCGAGCCATGTAATATGTGAGATTCTGTATTGAAATCCTGCTTTAAATATTAATGTTCGTTTATTGTATTATAGAAACGAAGATCAGCTCGAAATACAAAACGAAAAAAATATGTTGACGATATCGATCTGGCAATCTCCGATGATGATTTGCTTCTTCCAAATAAAGAGACCTTGAAAGCTATTGAAGCGGCCAAGGCAGCTTCTGTGGCTGATGCGGTAGCCGCAGGAATTCCAACTGAGGGTGATGCTGCAACGGCGCCGGTTACTGAAGTGAAAGCTCCAGAAACACCGGCTAAACCCCCGCCGAAATCGAAATCTAAGAAAAAGGAACCAAAAGAAGAACCGCTAAAAGATATTGTTTCAAACAAACCCAATTTTGTATTTGTGGTACGTTGACAGTTATTTTATATTTTAGAACGTATTTATGTCAAAGGATTTCAAAAGATTAATCTATGCTAATAACTTTTTAGAATCCTGCTGAGGAGGACACCATGATTATTCAGCATATTCTGTCCATCCGAATGGGTAAAAGGGAAGTTGTGTTTGAATCTTCCGACGATGAAGACGAGACTAAAGAGGATGTCAATAAAGAAAATGTTGAGTCTAAAGAAACAAATGAGGAGTCCAAAGAGAATGAAAAGCCTAAGGAAGTTACGGAAGAATACAAACATGAAGAAGGGATGATCAACCCTGAAACTGGGGAGATAGAAAAAATTGAAGATGAAGAATCAAAAGATAAAACTGAAGTGAAACCTGAAGAAACAACTGCTTCCACTGGCGATTCCGAAACTACCGAAAAAGTCTCTGACGCAGACGAGGCTAAAATTTCTGATGACGTCAAGGAGAAAACAGAGGAAAATGACAGTAAACCAGAAGTTGTTGAGGAAGAAAAGGTTGAAAAAACGGAACCCTCCTCAATGGATGTTGAAATGACTGAAGCCAAAAGTGAAACAGACAATAATACTGAATCCTCCGCTGAAGAAACGAAACCAATGGATATTGTTGACAAAGAAAATTCTCAGGTAGTCGAAAAGCTCACAGAAGAGGAAACTAAAGAAGTGATTGCTGAAGAGAGCAAAGCAGAAGTTGTAGGGGCGGTAGATGAGAAATTGAAAGACTGTGAAAATGAAGAGAAGCCCGTTGAAGAGAAGCCCGTTGAAGTTGTTGCAGAAGAAAAGGAAGTGAAGGAATTGGGAGAGGAAAAGAAAGTGGAAGAGAAAGAAGCGGAAGGAGAGAGTACGGAAATTAAAGAAGAAAAAGACGGGGAAAGTGTGGACAAAGAGGAAGTGAAAGAGGAAAAGGAGGGCGAGAGCGCGGAGAAGGAGGAAGACAACGAGCCGAAGGAAGGTGAAAATAAGGAGAAGAAAAAGAAAGTGAAGCGGGAGCCTGAGATCATCGAGGTCGAAGAATTTTACGTAAAGTACAAAAGTTTTTCATATCTGCACTGCGAATGGAAAACTGAGGAGGAGCTTTTAAAAGGGGACAAAAGAGCAACACCTAAAATCAAGCGCTTTAAACAGAAGCTGAATCAAAATTCGAATATTTTTGAATTCTTAGAAGAAGAGCCTTTTAATCCGGATTTTACCGAAGTGGATCGAATTCTGGATATGAGCGAAGTGAAAGATCCTTCCACTGGGAACGTAACGAGAAACTATTTGGTGAAATGGAGATCTCTGCCTTACGACGAATCGACGTGGGAGCTTCACGATGATATCGACCCAGCGAAGCTTGTCCAGTTCCATAAGTTTTACAAACCACCACCAAAAGATCAATGGAAAGTCAAGAAGCGACCTAAAGCAGGAGAATGGGTGAAATTAGAACAAAGTCCTGTTTACTGCAACGGCAATACACTGCGCGAGTACCAACTGGAAGGGCTTAATTGGCTTTCCTTCTCATGGTTTAATCATCGTAATTGTATACTCGCCGACGAAATGGGTACGTAACTATATGCATGGACTGATAACGATTCCTTCTCCTAATGATTTTCCGTTGATTTCCACTCTTGAGAATTTTAGTACAGGGTTATTGATTTCTGATGTCATTTAATTATTTTCAGGTCTGGGGAAAACAATCCAGTCATTAACGTTCGTTGAATCCGTGCACCGCTTTGGTATTCGAGGTCCATTTTTGGTCATCGCTCCTCTCTCCACTGTTCCTAATTGGCAACGAGAATTTGAAACGTGGACTGATCTCAATATAGTTGTTTATCATGGCTCTGTTGCAAGTAGAAATATGATACAAGAGTATGAACTTTTCTACCGACACCCCGATAACCCTCAGATGAATATAAAAGACGTGTACAAATTTAATGTTCTCATTACAACGTTTGAAATTGTGCTGACTGACGTGATGGACCTGAAGGACTTCCCTTGGCGTCTTTGCGTCATCGACGAGGCACACAGACTCAAGAATAAAAACTGCAAATTGTTGGAGGGTCTCCGAATGTTAAACTTGGAGCACAGGGTTCTCCTGAGTGGAACACCGCTCCAGAACAATGTCAACGAATTGTTTTCCTTACTTAACTTCCTGGAGCCTGCTCAATTCAGCTCCGATGAAAACTTCACGAAAGAATTCGGCGAGCTCAAGACAGACACTCAAGTTCAAAAGCTACAGGCCATTCTAAAGCCGATGATGCTGCGGAGACTTAAAGAAGATGTGGAGAAATCCATCGCTCCCAAGCAAGAAACAATCATCGAAGTCGAACTGACAAACATGCAGAAAAAGTATTACCGAGCCATTCTAGAGAAAAACTTTAGCTTTTTGAGTAAAGGGACGAATTCCGCAAATATCCCTAATTTAATGAACACGATGATGGAATTGAGGAAATGTTGTATTCATCCGTACTTGCTCAATGGAGCAGAAGATCAAATTCAATTGGACTATCGCCAAAGTTTTAATGTGACCCAAGACGATCCTGACCTTTACTACAAAGCTTTAGTAACCTCATCTGGTAAAATGGTATTGGTTGACAAATTACTGCCTAAATTAAAAGCTAATGGACATCGTGTACTCATATTTAGTCAAATGGTGCGCTGTCTGGATATTCTGGAAGATTATTTAATTTATCGCAAGTATCCTTACGAGAGATTAGATGGTCGTATCCGAGGACCCGTGAGGCAAGCCGCTATTGACAGATTTAGTAAGCCTGAATCAGATAGATTTGTATTTCTGCTCTGCACCAAAGCTGGAGGGTTAGGTATCAATTTAACTGCTGCTGATACAGTCATCATTTATGACTCGGACTGGAATCCTCAAAATGATCTTCAAGCACAGGCTCGATGTCATCGTATCGGCCAGGCTAAAATGGTCGAAGTTTACCGACTCATTTGTCGAAATACATACGAAAGGGAAATGTTCGACAGAGCTTCACTGAAATTAGGACTGGACAAAGCCGTGCTCCAGAGCATGAACACCAGTCAAATTAGTGGCGGAGCCAAGGCAGACCCCAATGCTGCTGCTTCCAAACAACTTTCCAAAAAGGAAGTCGAGGATTTACTGAAGAGAGGTGCTTACGGTGCTCTCATGGACGAAGACAATGCAGGAGATAAATTCTGTGAAGAAGACATCGACTGCATTTTACAAAGGAGAACTCAAGTCATAACACTAGAAACTGGAGAGAAGGGATCCACTTTCTCAAAAGCTAGTTTTGCTGCTTCTGGAAACCGGGAAGATATCAACATTGATGATCCTGACTTCTGGAAGAAGTGGGCAAGAAAAGCTGAAATTGATGTCAATGAGGATGGAGAGAAAGTTGACGTATGTCGTAATGATAATACTAATAAAATAATAAAATATTTTTATTGATTTTTTGTCATTTATATTAATTATTAACTTGATTTTGTTTTCAGGAGTTGGTAATCCACGAACCTAGACGAAGAACTCAAATTAAACGTTACGGACATGACGAAGGCGTTATGGATATTTCTGAATTGGAGAGTTCCTCTGAATCAGATGATGAAGGGGGTCCGGGTGAAAGAACACGTGGAAGAGGCCGACGAGGTAGAGGTCCTGGAAAACAACCGAGAAGAACACGTCGTAATGTCGATGAAGACTATCATGCTGACGATGGCGTTGTGGAATATGGCAGGTGGTCTCGAAGCGAATGCTACAAAATTGAAAAAGGCCTTCTTACATTCGGGTAACTAATTATTTAAGTTATTCGTGAACTTTGACTAGTTCATTGCATGTAATTCTACTAATATTAAACTAACTGCTTTTTTAAATGATGATCAGCCATGCTAATACTGAATGCAGGCCCTTGTGGTCTGCATCATGCGTTAAACAACTTCTTCTCACTACTGAAAGTTTTATCAAAACTTCCAAAAAAACACAAAACCAATATTGTTAAACTAGTTCTAATTTTCTGTCTCCTTTTACTATTTTTAGCTGGAGTCGATGGGATGAAATTCTTACTCAAGGTCAATTTAGAAAAGGATGGCATGATCAAAACATTGAAGATGCCTCTCGTGTCATTGTAAGTATTTTTGTGGCTTCGGAATTTTATTTTTATCCCCATTTTATAGTTTTGTGAATGTTAAAAATATTTGTTTTGTAACAGCTTCTTCATTGCGTCAAAAATTTCAAAGGAGACGAAAAGGTCAAATCTTTTGTTCAAGACTTAATATGTCCAGTAGAAAATGGAACAAAAATTACAAGAAATCATTCAGGTACTAATGAAATTGATTTATAAAACTAAATTGTATTAATTTAAATTTAGCAATATTTAAAAGTTTCGAATTTATACAGGTCTAGCAAATCCGGTTTCCCGTGGTGGTCGTAAAAGTAAGAAGGAGAAAAAGGCATCCAAACAGGAAAAGGTCCCCGACAATGAAGATTGGCTTAAAGATGAGAAATTCGACGGGGATGTCCATTTAGATGGCAATTACAAAAAGCATTTAACCAAGCATGCCAATAAGTACGTGTCACACATTTAAATAATCTTGTGCGATGTATATTCTGTATGGTCCTATACTATAATGGATATGATATTCATATTTTAGGGTCCTTTTACGAATTCGAATGCTGTACTATATCAAACAAGAGATCATCGGGGAGTTTGCCTCCAAGATTAAGGAAGGTGTTCCATATACTGAATTAAAAGTGTGTCCATCAACGCTAATAGTCGATTCTGGCCCAGTTGAATGGTGGGATCGAGAGTCAGATGCATCTTTACTTATCGGAACGTACAAACATGGCTATGAACGTTATAATATGATGAGGATGGATCCCCTACTTTGTTTCCTCCATCGATGTGGTCCCCCTGATGGATCTGCAGTTCTGGCTGAAATATCCTGTGAAGTGTAAGTATTTCGCGATTTACTTTAAAAATTAATCCCAGTAATTTTCCGTTTTCTTACACTTTTTTTTTCAATGCAGTAATGAAGAAGAGCTAGAGAAAGCTGTCGCTGGAGAAGAAATGGAAGTTGACGACGAAAGCAACAGCAACTTGGAGAGCGCGATTGCCCCTAATAACGTGGATACATCTAATGAAAACTCTTTGTCTAAAGATACCCCAGTTGCCACCCCTGTGGCAGCCAGTGACCTGGATAAAAAGTCGGAAAATGTTGAAAGTTTCGAGGGAATTGTAAAACCTGCAGAAGACAGTGAAGATAAAAGTACTGCTGATAAAGAGACAACTTCCGAAGCTCCAGAAGTTACGAATAAAAGTGAAACTGCTGAAGTTGAGAAAGTCGAAAAACCTGACGCAGAAGCTGAAAAGACGACTGATGATGCTGAAGCGGTGAGCACGGAAAATAAAGAAAAGGAGTCCACAGAGGAACCTTCTACTAAGGATGAGGTGAAAGAATCCGATGAAAATCTAAAGAAACCAGAGGTTGAAGTTAAACCAGAAAGCGAAACTGCAGAAAAGTCAGATATTCCAGAACCAGAAAAGGCTGAAACTGAACCTATGGAGGTTGAAAAACCAGAAACAGCAGAAATTAAAAAGGAGCCTGTGGAAAGCGAGGCTGAAGATAAGGAAGCTAAAGCTGTAGATGAAGTGACAGCTGAAACAGAAAATAGTGCGAAAAAAGTAGTGGTCCCTGCCGAAAGTAGTACTGCTGAGGTTAAAATGGAGATTGATACGGAGAAGTCTGAAAATGTTGAGGAGAAAGTATACGCATCAGAAAAGGCTGAAACCTCTGAAGCTACAGTTAGCAGTTCGACGGACGTGGTAATCAAAACTGAAGTCGTTGAAACGGGTAAAGTGGAAAGTACGGAGCAAGTTGTGCCTCCTGCAGAGGAAGAAAATGTTATGTACTGGCCGACAGTGTCTGACCTTAATACTCGTCTTAGAAAACTGATCACTTCCTTTCAGAGAAACTTCAAAAAGGAAGAAATCCGAAACGCGCAGAAGGCTAAGGTATTTCTTTTTTCGCATTTGCTTTTATTGTGGGAAACGGACTGGAAATTTATATTTATTTGATTCTAATTAAGATGCTTCGCCTTGTGTCACAGAGAATGGAAAGAAAAGAGAAAATTGAACAGATTGTTAGGGAAAGGGAACGGCAGAAACTGGAAGTGTATCAAAAACGATGGTCAAAGAAGGAAGAATCGGACTTTTATCGTGCTGTGTCTACGTTTGGTATTCAGTACAGTAGTTTCAACTGTAGAAAGGAAAATATCTACGACTGGTCAAAATTCCGTGCTCTGTCACGATTAGATAAAAAGTTTGATGAGACTCTAACTGAATATTTTAAAGCTTTCTTTGCCATGTGCAAAAGAATCTGTGGGAAAAAACTAAGCGCACAAGAAGGTAAAGTCTAGTCACAGCGAAACTTTTTAATTATCTATTGATTTTTTTGTCGTGCATAAACTAATACGGTACATTTTATTTTGTTTTTTCTATGATTTTGGCGCACCCTTTATTATGCTGGAGTAGAATTCGGTGAGCAAAAATTCTAGTCACAACTTTGAACGATCATAATTTGAATTTTTTCTTTAAAATCAAAACTAATCATCTAATATGTTTCATACCAGATTTAATTCAAGTTCCCGTTGATCCTCTTCCGGAAGAGCGAGCTCGGAGAACTTTAGAACGTATTGAACTTTTGAACAAAATACGAGAGGAAATCATCAGTCATCCTTATCTTGATGACAGACTCAGATTATGTCAGCCCTCCCTTGATATGCCCGAATGGTGGATTCCAGGCAAACATGACAAAGATCTTCTGTTTGGAGCTGCACGGTATTTATTTTATTCCGTTTTTCTTAACATTTTGCAGATTTATTTAGCGTTTCCGACCAGATTTTTTAACTGTGTGGGAATTTTAAACAGGCATGGACTTGGACGGACAGATCTGTTTTATCTGAATGATCCAGAGCTGTCGTTCCGGGAAATTCTGCGCCGTCACATTGCTGGAGAGCCATTGCTAAATGCTTCGGAGCGATATGGTTACAAGAGTATGAAAGCTGAGCAGGAAGAAATGAAGAAAAGGCGTTCGGACTTCGTTGACATCGAAATCAAAGATATTAAGCAAGAAAGAGAACAGCTCCGAAAGAAGAGAGATGCTGAAGAGCTTGAAAAGGGAAAGGCAGCTATCGCCCAGTTGGAGAAACTTCTATCAGAAAAGAAAGCCAATGCCGCCGAAAAGGAGAAAAGGGAGCGGGAAAGAAAAGCTTTAGAGGAGGCTGAGATCAAAGCTAAGGAAGTTGTCGCGGAGGCCAAAGAAAAAACTCTTGCTGACCTTCTAGAGAGATTAGAGAAATCATCGGAAAATTGCACAGAGGAAACAGAAGCGAAAAAGCCAGACGTCGAGGAAAAGAAGAGTGAAGATGTAGAATCGGAGAAAAATGATATCATTGATGCAAATGAGAAACCAGAAGAGAATGTTAGGGAGGAGAAAGCTAAAGACAATAAAGACAGCGATGATCAGGGAAAAGATGAGGAAAGACCACCAGAGAAGGATCCTCAACCCACTGAAGAGAAGGCTGTTGAGAAAACTTGTGACGAAAATGAAGAAAAGCCTGCCAATGATGTTTGTGAGAAACCTGAGTCGACAGAAGATGAAAATAACAGTATTTCTAATAAGGTTGTGATTAAAGAAGAACCCAAAGATGTTCAGGAGAAGGAATCTACTGATCCCCCAAAAGTTGCCGAAAATATGGACGAGGAAAAAGAAGTCCAAAGTCCAGAAAAAGCAACCGAAGAGGTTAAAAAAGCCGACAATGCAGAGAAAACGACAGTAAATAATGACGAGGAGAAGAAAGAGGGCGAATGTAACGAAACAATTGAAAGCCCTAAGAAACCCAATGAGGAAGAACTACCTGTGGACAAAGAGATCGCAAAGGACAAAGTGAAAGAGGCAAGTCCTGAAAAGGAGCTCGAAATTTCTACTCCCAAACCAATGGAAGTTTCTTCCTCTGACAAAGAAGAGAGTAAGATGGAAATCAAAGAGGAAAAAGTGGCAGAGCCTTACAGCAAAGAGTCTTTCGAGAAGATGTTGATTGGGGCCGACGACGATCGAATCGCTGCTTTCCTTAAGAAGCGAACGGAAGAGATCGAGAATGACTACAAGAACCGTCTTTTATCAGAGAGTCAAGCTGCTGCGGATTTGGCTCGCTCTCGTCTAGCGGACGACGAGTCGAAAACAAGTTCCTCTTCGGAGATGAACGAAGTGCAGGTGGAGATCAAGGACGAGTTCAAGATCACGATCAAGCTGCCGGCGGAGAAAATGAACCGGGTGGAGGTACAGGTGAAAGGATCGCCAAAGTTCTCGGTGCCAGATCTCCCGGCTCCTTCCGCTCCCCTCTCAGTCCTCCAGCCTTCGTTAGCGCAAGCCGTCCAAGGAGGCGACGACTCGAAAGGTAATCCCTCGAAACTGACTTTGTCCGATATTTTAACTGGTGGAGACAGTAATAATATCGAAGGTTTGGGCAATCTGTTGAATCAAGTGAATCCGATTCGGTGGCCGAGGGACAAAGCCATTCAAATCAGGCTGGAGCACATTGTGCACGCGATCGAGAAAAACGAGTGGCCCGTTTCGCGATTCTTCAGTTCTGCCGGAGTAGCCGACATCTTCGAGTACACGCCGACAGGAACTCCGGACCCGGGTGTGGGGGCTGGAACGCCCATGCGGGACACGCCCACGCCTATCTCCGAGTGCTCCGACCTGGCACCGCCTGAAGATCTCATTATGAGTCTGCCGTCAACGACTCCGAACCTTAACCTCAATCACACTCCGTCTGGTGCTCCTGGAGGTAACTTAGGCATGCCAAGTCCAATGACGCCCGTTTCTAGCGCCGGCTCTCTCCAGGGCCCCAATTCCGGCTCAATGTCCTCCTTGTCCCAAGGACCTAACTCTGGAATGCCGTCAAGCCTCAGTTCCAGCCTCAGCTCAGCCCTCGCAGGCTCTGGTCCCGGCTCCAACAGCGGTCCAGACTCAGGACGCGGCTCCGGTCTCAATCTCGGTCCTTCCAGAGACTCCATGTCACTATCATCACTGCCAACACTGAATGTGCCCAGCGGGATCCCGCCACCTCCGATACCTGGCTCTGGAGGGAGGAGAGGCAGAAGGCGACGCATCGCCATCGACGTCGAAACGGAACGAGCCAAGCTTCAAGCTTTACTTAATCATAGTATCCACCCGCCGAACAACATGATGCCTCACGTGCCATCCCCAAGGCTCTCTCCCTTGGTCCAACAGTCTCTCGAGCGTCGTGCGCAACAACAACAGCAGCAACAACAGCAGCAGGCCAACAACAACAACAACCAATCCGAGAAGAACGAAGGGGAGAACGACAATGCTCACCCGAAACAGAGCCAGCCGCGGGAGAATCAACGACAACGCCAGAACCAAAGTCCGAGTCAGAATCAGCGCTCGAGGAGTAACACGCCCAATCGCGTCCCCGCCTCTCAGTCCAGAAAATTCGAACCTCCTCCTCCTGCTCACCAACATCACCCCTCTGTCGCCTCTCTCCTTCGCTCCTCCCATCAACCCAACATCCAGCACAATATTCCGCCTTTGCAGTCTCCGCAGCAGAACTTCTCCTCGCAGTCTCAGTCTTCCTCCCTGGATTTGAGCATCAAGTCGAACAACATGAGCAACGCTGTTGCTGCAGCTGCAATGTCCGCTCTCTCTTCTTTAAGTAGTGTTACGGTTACGCCTGTTACGCTTAATTCACCACCCAGTAACCATAAAAACACTAATAATAACTCTAGCAATAGCGCCAGCTCTGCCCCCATGGACTTGTCCGCTGGGTAAGTTTGCCACATTTTACATCATTGTCTAATTTTTTTTACTCAAATCCTGAATACATGGTGATTTTATGTTTTAGCATGTCTAAAAGAGGACGTAGGGAGAGTCCAAGTGTATTTAATCCTAGAAGGGAAGAAAAGGAAAGGGAACGAAGAGCACCGGCACAGCCACCTCCTCCTGAACCAGAAATTCCTGGACCTAAACCAGCAAAACAATCAAAACTGGAAAATATGTTAGATAAACTAAGAAAACGCAAGGTAAAATATTTTTTTCAAACTTCGTATGTGTAGGTTGATATATTTATGTAGATACTGTGTACATCACTAATGTTTTTTATATTTTGTATTTATTTTACTGTATTTTTTATGTATAATATGCATTTTTGTATAAATGTAAACGGAATTGTGTAGAAGTTGTTGAGAGTATTAAGTATTATTGTACCTAATTAAAATTTTGTGTTGTTGAAGATGGGAGATTCGGATCCATTGCCTCCACCTCCAGCCGACAAAGATAAGAAACGAAAGAAATTGGACGAGATTGTTTTTGGGTTGTCCGCAAATAAAGGATCGCCTGGATCCTCGATATTCGATCGACCTGCTCCTCCGAAACAAAGTTCAGCCCCTCCGCGAGGAAGCGGTCGAGCGAGTGCCTCTCCTCTGGCCAATTTACACTCTCCACCGACGTCTGCACATCAGCAGCAACCAACGTCGTCCTCCAAAGATCATCACAACAACCCTATGGCTCAAAATATATTTTCAAACCCACTGCTGAGTGCCACCCTCTCTCTGTTCAATTCGGCTGCTGGAAAGGAATTCAGTCGGCTAGCTGCTGCTGGGGCGGCGGGACATTCCCAAAACGCCACCTCCCTGCTCAACTCCAACAAAAAAGAGCAAAGTCCGCGTGGTGAGTCATTTCTCTGTGTCTATTTTTCTACTTCAAAGCTGGTAGCAGCTACTGTTGATATCTCTGTCTAGTTTAGTTTGAATGAACGTACCTCCGTGTTCGTATTTGTCCCTTTTTGATTTTTTTGTTGGCCATATTTTGTCTTGAGTATCTTAGTTCTCTCTTTGTCTCTAAGGATTTTGGGCAAAGCGAGAGAATCTAATTCGCATTTGAATTGTTAAGAGCGATCGATTGTATTTATTTTGCCCAGTCCTTCCTTAAATGTGTAGTATGAAGTTTGTCCCTCCCAGCCATGCCAGAATTACTTAGTTAGTCGTAGTTTGCTATGCAGACCACTGATGATTTGTGCCTTAAGCAAGAACGTCTGTGCATGACTATTTTAGGAGCAGCGCCAATGCCGGCTCCATCTCATTTATCAGAAATGCCCAAATGTGATTTAAGTCGATTGGCAGAGCTTGCAGTGCCCAAGTTTGACTTATTTTCTCATGATGCAAAAGTTAACAAGTGGCTGGCTGAGCATGCTAATTTGACGCCGGAGCGGCCCGTAACACCCGAGTTCATGGATGGGAGACGAAGACGGAGACCTAGAGTTGACCCTATGCTTCTCGATTGGAGTAAGTTGACCGGAGACGAAAATGTTACCGTTGTCAACAGGATTACTGGCAAAAAGGTGAGAAAGGTTAATTTTGCATAAAAACTTAATGCATAATATGGGTATCACTATATCACTTCATATTTCGATATCTACAATTGATGAATTGGGGTAGGATTTAATATTAATATGGAATTACATAGATCACGGGACCAAAAGCTCCACAGCTAAGGATACTCTCTCAGTGGCTTAACGAAAACCCGCTTTACGACGTTGATCCGCGGTGGGCAGATTTGGTGCGAGAAAAGGGCAATCTTCCTCAAGACCTACAACGACGAATCTCTGGGGAGAAAAAGAAGGGACCTGGCCGGCCTCCATTGTTGACTAGTCCACCACCAAACCCGACAACAGTGGGAGGGAGCACTCCAACTATCCCTACCTCTGCTGCCAACGCCTATTCCTCACTGGGGGCCTTTTCTCAACTCCCAGGTGGGTGGAAATGTATTCAATGGATATTCTACGAATTTATTGAAGATAAAATAGTAGAACAGATTTTCTAAGTTTGATTTTTTTGTTTTAGGGTTGCAAGGACTGAATCCAAATCTTCTCGCAAGTCTTCCACTTGGCTCGCTAGATCCAAAGAATCCTCTGTTCATGCCATTCGGCGGTTTGGGCTCTTTAGGAAATCTGGGTTCACTGGGGAATTTGGGAAACCTAGGAAATCTTGGAAATTTAAGTAGCCTCGGATTGACGAATCCTCTCTTCGGCTTCGGACTTCCAAATATGGGGATGGGGTCTGATATGCCGGGCATGTCGGGAGTGGGGGAGAGCAGCGGCGGGAACAACAAACAAAGTTCTTCTAAAGACATGGCCCATTCCTCTGGTGCACAACACTCCTCCTCCGCCTCAACAAGCAAGAAGGAGGAGAAGAGTAGTAAAAAGTCTTCGGCAGCTGCCTCTGCCTCTCAAAACATGCTCTCGAGTGCTTTGCCGTTCCTGTTTCCGAATCCGGGACTGATGTACAATCCGTTGGGACTGGGCTCGTTTCCTCTGGGTGCTGGGATGACGCCGCCGTTCAGTAACCTGGGACAAGGCTCTCTGGTGAATGGACTGGGGGGCAACGCGGGGAACAAGAAGTCATCGACAACAACAAGTAAGAGTGGGACGAGTCCCTTGAGTTCCGCCGGCCTCTCTGGTTTGAACATTCCGTCTTTTTCTAAGAAAGACGTACCCAGCGGGGTAGCAGCGGCTCTGCGGACCAAGAATCCAGCCAATCTAGCTCCGGGACCAACCAATCAGCCCGTCGTCAATCCAGACGACTCTGATGACGAGAGTCTGCACAGTCTGATGGGCAACCACGCTGACGACCTCCCTGATGACGACTCCCCGCAAGACGAGCACACCGAAAGAATTGTACTTAAAGGTATATTATTTATTTATTTATTTGTTAGTCTACCTAATTTGTGAATTATCTTTACTTTCTAAATTCATAATGTAGAGTTGTTCTTTTTTGGTATGCGTACTAATTGCGTTTTTTTTTCGTTGGATTTAAAATAATTAGAGAGTAAAGAACTGGAGAAAGAAATGGCGCAACAAAAGATGGAAACGCGGCGGGAGAAGCGAATGCGGGATCGCACATCTTCATCGAATAACCCTTCGGAATTACATCGTGAGCGAGAGCGTGAGCGGGATCGAGACTCCCACCGGGGCCTTACAGCGGCCGAACGACAACTGCTAATGGTTAAGAAGAAAGAAAGATTGGCTAAAGAAGATCCTCCGTCACTGCCATTCCGTGATTCTGGTAGAACTACTCGTCGATCAACTGCTGCTGCGGCGAGTAGAAGCCGTCTCGAAGATGCTGTTAATAAAATGCGAGAGGCTACAGAGTCTCTTGGTTCTTTTGCGGAGCATAATTCAGGGAAACGTTAAGAAAACCATTAGGCTAGTTACTAAATATATAAATATATATAAATATATAAATAGTACACTGAATCATGATACAAAGATAGTTGTCGTAATCGAAAATGTCCGCTGCGTCCCCTCCACGATTTTTACTAACTCACTCCCTTCTCACTCTGTGACTTACCCGTATAACTACTACTACTGTACTACTACTGCTGTCTATCTCTGTGAACTATGTATGTATTTCTTATGTGGACGAGTTTTGCTGTTGCTCCCTGCAGAAGGAAATCACACAACTTTGGAATCAATAATCTACGCTGCACACAGACGAAGACGGAGGACGTTGACGAGAATTGTGTGGTTATGATTTAGCTGAGAATGAGGAGCGTGTGAGTTTAGACAGGACTCACTCTTATATGCACTACTGCACAACTCCAATAATAAATTTTTACTACTCCCAAGAAGCGTTGTGGTGTCAAACTGAACTGACCAACCGGAACCAGGACAAATGTCAACTGATAAATTCTCGTGAGTTATTTGTTCAAATGGTTCAGTTGACTTGACTCGTTTGTTTTTAATATAGACTATAGTTAAATAATGTTAGGGCTGTATTTGTAGAAGATGGCTTGATGTAAGTAAACATACAAATGTTGATTTGTCACATCTGTATATAATTATTAGACATAATATTTCTTTAAATTCACTAAGTAATTATTAAATTACACGTTATACTATATTATGATAGTGAGATATTGTGTATTGTATATGATCGTAACTAGAATTAAGTATTGGAATTATACATAATGATTATATTATGCATAATACTGTGGATAGTCTAAGTTGCTATTAGCTAAGGAAGTAAGTGTAAGTAATTTAAGAGTATAGTAGAGATTTTTGGCTCTTTGTCATGTCATTTGTAACTTTTTTGAAAGATTGATCTTTGATGTAAACGAAACGATACACTACAAATACTAAAAATGTTTTATGAACTAAGAGAGCATAATAAAATAAGTCGGATTAAGGCAAGGCTACTGTTCAGTGCAAGAATGTAGGATATAGAGAAGATTAAGGAAATAGGCTATAGAGGATAGTATTATTACAAATAACTCACTATTAGCATTTGAAACTAATGATTATAGTTCGAAAAATAATTGACGACACGACTTGACTCTAGTAGTAGAATTTGTACAAGAGAAATATTATTAATATGCATATTATTACTATGTAACTGTCTATACTACACAATAACTATAAACTATCGTGTACCTATTACCCGTAAAAACAACAACACTAAGTAAATACATAGACACATAATAACAAATTATTTAAAACCTGAATTTTATGGACAAAGTGGTATTGTATAAGTCGTATCTACCCTTATAACCCTTTAAGTAACGATAAGATAACATCAAAAATTATAAATTAGAAGCAAGAGAACGGTAGTGTATATAAAATGATGATCATGATCAGGTACATACTTAGTTTGTGTTAGAAAACTGTAGAAGACCCAAAAAAGAGACAGAAGAGCCAGGCCACACTTATGATTACAAAGTAAGAAAGAGCAGAATTGAATATAGAGCGTTTCTAAAAATGTATTTGTGTGATTGTGTGTGTTGATTGATTAGTTGGAGCATTGATTGTAGTGAGAGTTGGTGTGTTAATGGCAGACGACGCCTTTTTATGTATTAATTACTTATAACTGTTATTACTATTATTATATTTCCTTTTTGTTACAACTTGTTCCCATGATATTCAACATGGTCTATTTATAATCTTAGCACTTGTTCAGACAAACTAAAGTATGATGTCATCGTGATAGTGTACTGTATTCTACTGTACGATTATGCTATTATGACCTTTATATCCATTATTCAATGTGTAAGAGTATATGTATGTGCAGATATGCGGGGGAGGGAGGTCGTAAAACAGGGGAAAGCTGGTCAGTTCAGTCAGATCTACTTTCTTGCTCGCCTTAGCCCGCCTTCCTCTGTTCTACTCTCTCAAGCCCGTCCTGTCCACCAAAATTATTCATTATTACCCCATCTAAGGTAATATTCACCAGAAGTATCTTACTTATTAATGAGGCGTATCGTTGATGACAAATGAATATGTATTGTGTACATTTGCATCGTGAAGGTGTGTGTAGGGAAATAAATTCATTACCATATTCAGATTAGCCCCTCTTTGTGTATGCTCTCCGAATATTTTATTTTTCATTTTTGCTATTAGTAAATCTCATTTTATATCGTCTTTGTATTCTTTCATTTTATTCATCTGATATTCATCTTATTTATATTCGCCATGAAACACATTGATTTCTTATGCAGAGCATAAAGTAGTTGTACATAAAGGATCATACACATACATACATACCTTTGTCATTATCTACATCTGGGATTGTCGGCAAATTGACACACATACGGTAGGATCTGGTAGGAAAAGTAGGCTTAAGCAGTTTTGTAAACTATCTGTTTACTTCTAATTTATTGGCAGTCCACTAGTCTATTACACTGATGCTCTTTTCTCAAGTATTGCTGGAACTTCGTCAGCGCTGTACAGCTCTTCTTCAGTTCCACTTGTGTCTTGTTTGTAGATTCGACTGGAACGACTCTTCTTTTTGTATAAGTTTTGAAGATCAGTCTATGTTCATTCCACAATTTCATCTCAATTATTGCCATTTCCCAAAAACATAACGCTTTCTTATAAAGATTACGGATTAGGTATTTAGGTATACAGTATTTTCTTACATATCGAGGGTAGCAAGTGCATGAACAAACAGAGACTTGGCTGCTGCTGCTGTGACACACAGTCAGGTCACTCTGTAGAAGCTTCCCATTTGATGTCATAATTTCACCATCAACTGTAACCACATGTTGTGACACAGGTCCCAATTCTGTATCTTCCCGTTGCATTTCCTCAGATTGCCTAAAAACCATGCCATGAATTTAACTCGTTAAAATAAATTTGTATAATTTAGGCAAGCCCTTCATGGAACTGTTTAGAATGATGTTACATGATGATAATGATGATACATATACATACATCGTCATGAAGCGAAGGACCAAAATGTTAATACTAGAAGCAACAACAGCCAGTCCAAATACAATGAAGACAACGCTAAGAGCCATGTAGCCAGGTTGGTTTTGCAGGGCACGATCGTTCTGTTCCCAATAATAAAACCCTTAAAAACGGCTAGCAATCGTTAAAACAGTTAGGGATATGTGCATAAAAAAGAGATTTGCCTGCAAAGCAACATAGTCTCCGAATCCAATTGTAGTTAGTGTTATGAAACAGTAGTAGAATGCATCAAAGTAAGACCAGCCTTCGTATTTTGAGAACATCGCTGCACCCGTGGTTATGATTATCGACGATAGCATCCCTGCCAACATCATTTGGTTGATCTATTTATAAACCAAATTCTCTCAAGTATTACACAAAGATTCAGAATAGCCATAAAACTTATAAATACATAATATGCACTTACTGATTTTTATTCATGTACAAAGATCATAATAGTAAAGAGAAACCAAAAAATACTAAGCTACAGTATATAGAATAGACCTATATTCATATATATCTCCATCTAAAACACAATAAAAAGAGGGGTTCGTAAATTTACTTCAGTAGCTTCTGTCTTCTTGCATCGAAATAACTTTTTTAAGTAGGTAATAATGATTGAAGCTCCTTTATTCAGACGTTCTCCGATGCTCTGGAACATCACGATTCCCAAAGGAATACCAATTGCTGCGTACATCATGCAAAAGGCTTTTCCACCGGGAGTAGAAGGTGTCGAATGTCCATAACCTGATAAATTATCCATCCAAATAATAACTATAATATGATGAAAGATACTTAATGAGACGAAAAATGCATGACACTGCAACTGAGACTTCTAAAAGTTCAGAAAATAATGAAATTGTTGGAGGCTCACTTCATTGACCCTGTAAGTGATTTAATTAAGACTTTTTAATATGTAATACCTACCCGTCATTGCGAAGATTTTGATTGAGTTCTTCGTGGAAGGGTTAATTAACAAGGGTACATGATATTATTACTGCTTCGTCATTCGTGATACTGATTTATATGAAGCGGCAGAGAGTGAACGGAAAGAACGGAAATAATAATTTATTTCGTCAGTTCAGAAAGGGATTTCGCCGAATAGAGTAATATACGAAAAATAACAATCTGTTGAAGGATATATAATTAGAAATGTTAATCAGGAAGGTTAATTAGGAATTAATTATGAAAAAATTTATAATGAGCTACTGTAAACTGCAAATCTTTCGTCAGCATTCTTCTTCAATGCTTTACGACATTTTACATGCTTACTTTATTCTTCCCTGTCAAGTAGTTTCGAAAATGTGCTTGTCACATAATTTATTGTGCTCCAATTTATTGTGTCATGGGAAGTTTAGCCTTCGTAGTCACTTCTATCCTTGTTAATGAAGAGTTATATGATAATGTGTCAATACATTATGGAAGTTAATAATTGCTCAACATGTAAATTCTAATATACATCCTGGAGGCCTACACACCGTTTTACTCGATACTTTCGTAGCACTGATAGCGTCTCATCCTCATCTATCCAATAATCTCAAGTAATGGGACAGGACCAGGAAAAAGTTTTAAAGTTTAAAGTTCTCACCTATCATGGCCAACCTGAAAAAGAAATTAAAAAGAAGGCAATAATTTGAGATTTGTACATTTGTGTCTGACAAATTCTGAATAAATGACTATTATAATCCAAAAGTTATAATTTATAGTGCTAAGAATATTTTGGAATTACACGACTGTGGCGAAGTAAAATGAACCAGCAAACTTCCATTGCGGACCAGCTTTATGCGGAGTGTTTTCTATGACCATTTGCTCGATCCACTTGTAATCATCTTCTGATATGTTATATTTGGCTCGTAGGTCATCACGGATCTCTAGAATCCGTAAAATCCCAAAGCAATTAAAATAATTTGTGATTACCTTAATACGCTTTATTTAAATTACCAATTAGTACTTTTTAAAAATCAGTTCCCTACCATTTAGGGCTGAGTTGACTTTGTCCTCAGTTTTAGACTCCAATTTATCGAAAACGGAAGCTCCTATTAGTAAATAAGTGAAAGTTGTGACTACCAGAGAAAGTGTTCTAACATTTTGTCTTTTCATTTTGCCACTGAGCTATAATTGGTAGGTATATATTTAAAAGCGAATTACCAGTGAAGATCTTTTATGTGATCTGTGGATGTTTCCAGTTTACTCCACCCATCTGCTAGCTAGGACAGGGATAAACATTTCGTTGCACGGAAGATGATAGCAAAGTGAAATGCTTTCTATTGATTTTTTCGTCTTTCCTCTGTTGCTTTC
Source organism: Tomocerus minor (assembly GCA_009936455.2). Classification (NCBI taxonomy): domain Eukaryota; kingdom Metazoa; phylum Arthropoda; class Collembola; order Entomobryomorpha; family Tomoceridae; genus Tomocerus; species Tomocerus minor. Next base: position 27,963 of record JAAAYG020003496.1, read on the forward strand.
ACTTTGCTTTCTACAGTTTCATCTCTCTATTATATTTTCTTCCTGTTCTATGGTCCTTGACTATACTACGTAGGTATTACACATCATAAACTCCCTGGATTATACCCTGGAACTGTCCATCCTTCTTACCTATTTTGTAAGAACGCAGCTCTGTAGATCACGATGCACGAACCCGTACAGATATATCTGCAGACATGATAGGTATCCATATATCATATATGCCCAATATATGCCCGTTTGTGTCGGAGACAATGAGTCAAGTATATGCATGCCAAAATGAGTGAAAATATCCTGACAATAATTTTGAACTTTCAAAACTGAAAGTGCCAGTAGATTCAAAGAAAGATTTAAAAAAAAACGTATGTATAAATTGTTCTTACAACATAGTTATAGTATAAAATAAATATAAAGATTCGTCAGTACTTGACTCTGTACCTGAGAGTCCTTTCTCTTATTATTCCTTGAGGGAAAACTAAATGGTTTCACGCGTGAAATGTCTGGAAATAAGCCAAAAGGATAGTTTCGTGCAGACAGTATCGGAGTAAAGATGCGGATGCGGGTTT
>JAAAYG020003507.1:6164-20057 GCA_009936455.2 Tomocerus minor
TTGTTTTGTAATTAAAAGAGACATTCTTCTTTCGTGACACTCTTTGTTTTTCTCTACTTAGTGTAATTATTGTCCAGAGACATTGCTGAGCACTCACCTCTCAAGGCTCAGACAATCGTAAATAGGGTCATTAACTTTTTAAATAATATTTTTTTGTCTCTTTCTGCGTTTCAAGAATTAAAACTTGTGTCAACCACCCTACAACCCATAATTTTGCAAATATAATTATACATGAAAGACTTTTCTACTGCTTACCTTTGTTTTTATGATCTACGTATTTAAAAATATACATAACATATCTACATAGTGAACTGAATAGGTACTGTCAGTATAGTGTTTTACTTCAAATGCAACGGTACATTACGTTTTCTATACAGAAGTGTGAATTGTTTTTGGTTCAATCCAAAATGAAGTTTTTAGAGTGGTTTGTTAGCAAACCAAAAAATTCTAATTCCGTTGGGGCACCGGCAATAACGGTAAAATACTTTATCTGTTTTCTTAAGGTTTTAAATTTTATTTATGCAATTTGCTCATAAGGAGTAGTGTCCTAAAATTAACATTTTTTTTTATATAAAATGGTTAGAAGAATATTTGGGTCTAGGGTTGGTTCATTTTCATTTTTCATCAAGTCTGATAGTTTACAGGAGTGTGGGGAATTGTGTAAGGTACTTTAAAATCAGTTAGCATTAGGTCAGTAATTACATGACAAATTGCAAGTTGAAGACGTCACTTTTTGTCTGCTTTCGTATGTGGTTACCTCCCAAAACGTAACAGTTCTGGTAGCGCGTGTTTAGATGGGAGGTTTGCATATAGAATGATAAGGCGAGATAGAATGAGATAAAATGTCAAACAGAGTGTATCGTATTTTTAAATGTCAATGTGCTTGTTGGTGAAACAAAAGAAGGATTGAGTCCTTGTTTTGAAGTTTGTTGCTTTTGTTGCTATTTGTAATTGTTTGGTGAATGAATGCAATGAAATACAATGCGCTATACCTGTATCCCCTCGGGACTAATCGTATAAAGTGTACAATCATCTCTAAGATCGTTATAGGAGTAAAATAGTAACCCTGTATAGCAGGGCTACGAAGAAAAGGTGATAAATAGCAGGTAGCTGCACGTTTAACTGATTAATTTGTAGAAGACAATAGTAATGCAATGAATTCTTGCGATCGGTGGTACTACCTTGAGAATTTTTACGACAACTACTGCTCAGATTTGGTTGTAGCCGGAGGAGTGAACTCAGAATCAGCATTAGTGTCAGACAAGACAGAATCAAGTTCAGTCAGAGAAGTGTCAAGCGGTAATCGAAAGACTCAAGCTCCGCGATTCTACGCCGAGTCAATTCACACAGATGCTGAGAGCGTTCATGAAATAGTAACAAGTTGTCCAACTGACAATGAGACATTGGCCTCGGGCAGCAATCCAATAACTCGGAGTATTAACAATAGACACCGAATTCCCCGGCCTCAATCTACCCGGTTGGCGAAGCATCATGGGGCTGCTGACAGTGGAGTGAGTGTTGGCAGTGGGACTGGATCCAGTTTCCGAAGTGACATTGACATTATAAGCCGAGGGCTGTCTTCCGCTAACAGTGCTACGAGCGCTGGGAGTGAGAAAGAAGCAAGTTCTGGAACAACAACAACTAATATTAATAAAAGAGTCGGCAGATTATTTCTTCGGAAAGGAGAAAAGGAATTTCCGTGTGAGTTTCAACCTCCTCGTCCTATCTCCCCGTCAATAACAGCGTCAAGTTCCTCGGAAGGGCCTACAGTTAAAATGATTGATGAAAACCGTAATAATAATAACCATCATCTCATCCAGAAATATCAACGGGCATTTCTTATTAATAATAATTCCAGCGGCTGTGCTAGTGGTAACGTCAATTCCAGAGTGACTAAAATTAGAAAGCCCAGTACAAGTAGCACAAACAGCAGCAGTAGCAGCAGTGGTCATGGGAGTAGCACTGATAATCACAACAGTGACACAGAATTTGATTTGGATCCTCTGCCGGAACGGGATGAGCGGTTCTGGTTGTCGGCCAATGACGTATCTTTGACTTCCTTGTCTTCCACACAGCTCCAGCAACACTTGAGTCATGCTGCGTTGACAAAGAATGGCGGAGGAGCGACAAGGACTAATAAGTTCAAAGATAAGAAATTCAGGAGGAAAAAAAGTGGAGATGACGACATGATGACTATGACTCTGAGTGCCAGCAGCAGCTCGAGCAACATGAAGACAGGAGGCAGCAATGTCACAACTCCGCTCTGCCTTCTAAGTCGTAGTCGTCGTTGTGGAAGTGGGGACGTCTACGGTGATTGCGACACTCAAAACATGAACATGAGTGCAGCTGCTGTAATAACAAGGAAAAAGTCGGTTACTAATAATACTACTAATAATAGTACGAGTAAGAGTAGCAGTTTTGCGACGGTACGCAGAAGACTTAGCAAGCCACTGATTACTAATATCAATTGTAATAAGACTCCCAAGACGTGTACAAGAAGTTCAAATGTGGAGCAGAGTGAACCGGAGGGAGTCACACAGGGAAATCAAAGTGGCTCTTCTTGTTCTGTCTCATCAGTGTCCTCATCCTCATCTGTCTCTCTGTCGAAATCCAAACCGAGGAGTTTGTCTCTGCCGGAAAAAGTGTGGAATGAGCTCCTCCAAATTAATAGCAGTCATAATAAAGCTGGAAGGCGCAATTCCCTATGGACATCTTCTAAACGTGCTCTAAAATCTTCAAGAACAGGGACGACGACAACGACGACGACGAATGTCAGAGACAACTCTCCAGTCGAAAATTCATCTGAAAAAAGAAGTAAGAAATATTCGTCGGAAATTAATATCTTTGCTGCTCCGAAGAAACCTGCCAGAAGAATTTTCATGATGGGCGATTTGGCCAGAAATAAAAGTAAAGATAAGGAAATATCTAGCTCACCTGCTGGCTCCTCGTCGGGTATTTCCTCTGCCGCTTTAGAAATCGAGCTGGAAGAAGTTGAGGAAGATGCAGTAAAAACTAATGGAAAGTCTAATGCTCTGACGACCACTCCTAATAAGAGCAAATTGAAAAGGACAAAAAGTGGGGGGAACAAGTGGAAGGTTTTCATTGGCAGGTTTCAACGGGCGAGAAGTGGTAGTGGTGGAAGTGACGTCAGCAGTGATACTTTTAGAAGCTCTCACAGTTCTAATGGATCTTCTCCTAATGGAAAACTACGTGTTTCCGTCCGAAGACGAGGAAGCATTAGTGCAAATAATAAAAATGGATTGAAAAGTAGGGCGGCCACTATCCACAGTTTTGAACCTGTTTCAGAGGTCACTGGATCTTGTACGTTTGAATCAGAGGAAATGGGATCGCCTGGAACAAGAACAACAACTTCAACACCTGAGGATAGCAATAAAAGCAGAAGACTCTCGTCGGCCCCTAAGCTCTTCAAATCCTTCCGTTTGAAAAAGAATAAAGTAGCCATTGGCAAAGAACCGGAAGTTCCTTTGGAAAATCAAAACCCAACTCAAGACCCAGATAAAGTCAAAGGCAAAACTAAACAAAAGGCTTACAGTAAACTAAAACCCAAAGCCATCGACAGAAGTGAAGTTGAGGAAGAGACTGAAAACGTAAAAGAAAATGATGGCCAAGACAAAGCAACTACTGGGGAGAAAGAGAAAAGCGCCAAAATTAAAACGCCCAGCATTTTACGACGGAAACAAAAAACCACTAAAGACAAAGATAAAAGCCCTCCGACTCGTCCTCTCACTGCCAATAAAGTCAAACCGAGTAAACATCTTTTATCGACGTTCTACATCGGTGCTAAAGATCGCTTTTCATTCAACGACTTCGACGACGTCACGTTAGATTTGGCCAGTGGGGAGCTTGTCAACACGGCCGATGGAACTGTCATCGTCCAAACGGATATTGTAGCCAGAGCAAAAGTAAATAGTTCAAATTCAAAAGATAAATCTAAAAATAAACCCATCCTTCGTGTATCTGCTGGATTACACGACGAAGATGACGATGAAGATTACGAAGAAAATGAGAATTCCATAGGAAATATTCGCATCGTTTCTTCAAAAAGAAACTGTGATGATGAAAATGGTTGTAGTCGTATGAAAACTGAAAAGAAGGTTTGCACGTCTTGTCTTTTGCTTTTCTATTTACTTTTTGCTTTGCCAAATATTACTTGCTATTATTATGCAGATTTTGTTTGCTTCGTGCTATCTTCTATCATGTTGTGCCATCAACATATTTATAATTTGTGTGGGAGTTGGTGAAAAAGCATTGAAAATGTGTGAAAGGAGAAAAATTTAGTTAGTTTATCTCTTAATGTTGGTTTTCTTTGGTCTCTATCATGAAATCGTGTATGTGCCGAAAATAAAATGAGGGGAAGCGTAGCGTCGGGAAAGAGTACATAAACGGGGAATTTAGGGTTCTTAATGTGACTTTATATGTTGTTGATGTTGATAGTGTAGTTTTTCTCTACGATTTGTAAGAGAGACGATGACTTTATGTTGTGAATGATAAATGACATTTTGGCTAGAGGAATGAATGAATGGGGGAAAGGAAATTCCAGTCGCACGTTTAGTTGGGAGATGTGATGGGAATGTGGGGAGTTGTGGGGCGTGCAATATCCAAATATCAAATAGCTCGTTGATATGATGTGATGTTATGTTATATTATGTGAAAAGGAGAATTTCACGAAGAAAAATAAACCCGTAGTCTCTAACCAACCACCAAGTCACATCAAATGCCGAAAGGTAAAGCAAAAATCTGTCTGTAGGAGAGTAGAAGAGGGAGAGAGGGGTAAAAGATACGGAGAGAGAAAGTATACACCCGGGTTGCTTGCTTGGAATTGGATGAACTATGAATGCAGAATAGAAGGCAGGATTTACTTTTGCCTTTTCAGGCTTTACCAGACATTTATTTATTTACATCTCACATTTGTATTCCTATACTATAGTATAGTCTCTTGGTTATATTATAGTATATATTTAACAGTAGAGAGAGAGAGAGAGAGAGAGATTGCATTTATATATAAGTATTCTTTAGTGCATTACTTAGGTGTATTATATTATGCTTTTTCATGACCATGCGAAAACTATTCCTCTTCTCGTCTCGCCTCGTAGCTAGAATGTATTTCTTGAACCTATCTCTATTGTAGGTCTATGCTTTAGGTATGCTAACAACCGTATCAACGTACATTTTCAACTTCTTTTCTCTTCTGCTTACCCTGATTTAAATTTCAGTCACGTCAACAGGGTAGAGTTACTCCTATCACATCACGGCACGTCACCTAATGTCATGTCAAGAGCCGGGCGGGAGTCACGCTAGTAATTTACTTTATATAGCACTCTATTTACTTTTTATTTTCATTGATATACATAGACATTGTTCATACTGAGTATAATACTGATTTACCTTATGAACTGAAAACATATCAACTGTAGATACCTTAGTAGTCGGTACTTGGCTTATCTTGCCAAACCATAAGCAGACACTATCACAACACAACCATGTGGCAGCTACTGTTATTAATATCGTGTTATGTTATGTTATGCAACTAATCTCAACGTTCAACCCTATTATACTCTTGTTGTGGTCTATACGTCCCATCGCATGTCATTTTCTTAGGTTAACCTGGCACCAAGGAAGTTCATTTTTCTCGTTTATCTCACTTGTCTATTATCACTCTGTGGTCGCAGTGTTACGTACAGTTTCCTGCGTCACAAATACTCATCTTTTCAGACTGCATGCTAGATCCGTAGTTATACGGCATTTGTCGAAGGGGAATATTTTAATGTATCCAAAATTGCAACAAAAGTCTAATTAATCAAAACAAGTCATTTTTCGTCGTATTATAATAATATTATATCTGAGAGTCGAGTTACTTTTCAGGGTTTAACCTGTTATTGGCCGAATAAGATTTAATAGATATTCACATTAAAAGTCATGTTGGCACTGAATCATATAAATGTCTGGAGTTAGGAGTAGGAGAGAGTGGGGGCATAATGTTTTTGTTGCGGATAAAAAAAATGTTGAAAATACCTATCCAAGCAGTTATAATATAATAGTAGTAATTTTATTATTGCCATTGTCACTACGTTTCGTAGCCTTTTGAACATCATCACCAGCCTGACATTTTTTCCCCTTTACAATTTATTTCGGTGCAATAATTGACATTTTTACGTACTACTACTCCCATATAATATAGTTTGAAACATCCAGTACAGCATTTTTGTGATATGATGCCTTATATACTGTATTTGTCTCTGAGGGTGCATGCAATTATCATGATCTAATTCTCAATTCTGTACAGTAATTAAAAACGTAGATATATAAAGGAAGACATTTTGTGTGACTGCAATTTGTATCTATTTCAGAATAATGACAATGACAATTGAGTGAAATGGTAGTAATATGAGTCGAGGAATACTTTATGATGTAAGATACAAGGACGTTTTTTACTATTATTAACAGTGAGTCAGTAAGTACCTAGTTCGTTGTACAGAAAACTATAATTTTTTCCTTGTTTAGATGGTGCAACATAGCTCGTTAAAATAAATCCTTTTGACTGAATTAAATAATTTCCTTCCGTCTAGCCTGGAATTTCCATGCTCTCTCTTTGCTTGACATATTTATGGTATACTCAGTAACTGTTATGAAGTAGCGCAGATAGCGTCAACACACTACGTCCGCAACCCCAATTAGTGCATTACTGTGGAATAACTTGCAATTTCTCATTAGGTGACAGTCCTAGATAATAATAGTAAGTTTCACAGACCAAAGTTAATACAATATAAAATACATAGATTCTAGAATCTGAATCTTGTACATAAAATGCATGATCTAATCAGTGTAACTAACTAATGGTATTTTGTTTTCATAAACTATCGCATAGTAGTCCGAAATTTATTCCTCCGTATATAATTATGCTTTGTATGAAAAGAGTTCATAATTCGTGTATGTAAATAGTTGGGAAATACAAAAGATTATAATTACATTAGACTGTTTTTGGGTACATAAAGACGGAAATGTAAAATGAGAAGGAGAGTGCAAGGGAGTGGTCTTCAAGCGTTTAAATGCACGATGGTTTGGTAGTTAGGTAGAAGTGCAGTGACAGAGATAATATAATCTAGAAGTGCACTAGATAATTTTATAGGTCCCTATAGTAGGACTTTTGTTATTGAAAAGACAAGACATGACAAGGAAGTTGTAGGAAGAGAAGAGAGTGCACAAGTGTTACGTAAAAAGTATTATATTAGTAAATAAATAGTAGAAAGACAGTGGATATTAGAGTTGGAGGTAGCCAAAAAGTGGATAATGGAATGTGCATTATAGTACATTGCATCATACTTTAGGGAGATAGTCGTAAAATCTTTTCACATGCCTTTAGTCCGTAAAGAAAGGGCTATACAAGGGAAAAGTCTGTGGAATTCGGGAGAAAAGTTGTAAGATAAGCAGTTATATTTGTTATATAGATTAAGGAGGTAGCTACTTATTGTTCGCATGTATATCTAGTTCTTTTACAAGCATCGTGACTTGACTTAACTTTGTCTTGGACGAGTAGTGTTGCATTATTGCCATACATACTTATAGCTAATGCCCCCACTTGAGACAAGAGAACGGAGGGATCTAATACTTTTCAGCTATATATAGCATAGCATGGGTATTTAGTATTAGTTACTACGCAGAGGATGATAGCGGGAGAGCAGAGCACGTAGTCTGATATAATGCAAACAGAGGAACATTAGATAAATATAGGCTGTACATAATGATTGGATAGGAGAGAGAAGTCTCCCTTTCTCATATAATCTGTGTAGGGATGAGAGTTATCCTCAGTGTACATGTACACGCAAGAAAAAGGGCTGAAAGCAAAAGAAAAGACAACGGCAGTGAGTGAGGTTACGTATTCTGCTTCAGTCTGTTCAATATGACGTTTCTTTACCTACTTAAGTTCGCAACAGTCGACACTACCCTACTACTGGGCTCTCTACTCATATAGATTTTATTCCCAAGACAAATATATTATATAAATGCAATATACAAAGGGAAATAAGTGCCTGAGCCTTGTATGTATGGCAGGATGGGATGGCGTTCCGTAAATCCGACGTAATAACATCACGTTACGTTCACTGGCTACACAGACAGAGGCAGTGCACTATCTCTATCTCCAAGATAGATCTGTTTTATGTCTGTGGTATTATTTGTATCTGTGGAAAAGAACGTTGATTTCTTATATAGAGGAGTGAGGAGAGTCTTGTATTTATTCTTGTGTGTATTGTAAGTTTGCATAGCTATTTGTAAAGACAGTGGAGCTAAAAATAAGAGGCTCTTATATTTAAGAGGGTATTATGTAGCCTAAGTACCCAAGGAGTGAAAGTAGCTCCAGTCCACCAGATGTAACGCCTGTAAGGGACAGGACTAAGAATACAAAGTGGGCTAACATCATGTAGGTACTTACTAATACTTGTATATATATGTAATATGTATGCCTATTATATATAAAAATAAATTCTATGTCGGTAGGTATATTAGAGGAATGTGTGTGTATGTATGTATAGCTATTATATGTACATTGCACCTTTCTTAGATATTGTTCGTAGACAGACAGTGCTACTCTACTCCGTTTTGTTCTCTTCTTCTTCAACTTTCCCTTTCTTTTACTTTTACTCTGTGAAAAGGAAACACTTAAGCTGGAACTGAACTTTCACTGCTCTCCTCTCTCCTCCATTCATTTCTCTCGTTGCAGAGTAGAGTGTGTGAGAATGTATTGGAAATATGATATTATATGCCACTACTCTAGAAGAGAATAGCCTACAGCAGCCTGATATTTACTTTATGAACGTTATTTTACAGAGCTGGAGCTTACAATGGCAATTGGTAGCTAGAATTACTCCTGTGTAGATACATGGAGAGGAGAAAGTTGTGTAGGTAGCTCTTGTGAAAGGAAAGAGAGGAAAGAATGAAAAAATGTGAAAATCTCATAAAAGGGTTTTGAGATGAAGGAGGAAGAGTGACTGAGTTGACTTGACTGAATGTTGAGAAAAGAGAACTGGGAATCTACGCTGTTTTCTGTCTTACTTTTCTAATATTATAGCAAAATAGTATTTGGACTTTTCAGTTCCAGCAGGTTGGCACTTCCTTGTGCTCTAGAAAACTGTATGGAATTTTAGGGCAGCCTCTCTTCCACTACTTTCTCCTTACTCTAGCGCTTCTTCTCATTCGTGAAGACACAGAACTGTACAGAGAAGAAATAGGAACTGAGAGAAAAAAGAGACGATACGTAGGTTTCTTGTCGGCCCTTTGCTTTCTTCAAAGCAACTCTCTGTTGTTACAGTTCCAAGGGAAAAGGTGATTGTGTTTCGTTTACAATTCGCTACTCTAATCTTCTCTGTTGTGCTCCTCACTCTATGTATGTATCTATGTGTGTCTGTAGGTATATATGCTATGTGTGTATATAGAACTAAAACTGGATTGGTTCCGTTTTTGGATGCGGGTTTTTGTTCATACACTATGGAATGTTGTAAGTGTAATGTAGAATGTAGAGCAAGCCATATAGCGATAGATTAGATAAAATTCTATACTGTTCTATAGTTTCAATAATAGCAACGTCTATTCCTTTACTTTTGGTTTTCCTTTTCCTCCTTCTCCATTTTCTCTCTTTTTTTTTGCTTTCTTTTACGCTTTCTTGTCTTTCTCATAATGAAATTTAATGCGATATTCGATATTTCCGCTTAAAGCATTAAAGACTATCTTTGACTTCACTCTTCTAGTTCCTCCTGTGTCTTGCCTCGGGGAAATAGAAACTATGTAATATGTATGAACGCTTATAACATTTTATTTTTCTCTCTGATATTTCCATGGAATAGTCAATGGAATTCATCCAGAGAAGTGTTTGTGATACTTTCTGTACATTCTATAGAGGAATGTTAAGTAGGTAAGTCTTAGCAGCTTTATATAGCGTAAGAAAATACAGTTATGAAAACTAAGTCAGGTAATAAGAGGTTGATACATATATCTTTATTAGCTTGCGGCAAAGTTTTCACCAAAATATACCACATCATTCCTACACTCTTCCCATCTCACACTGTCTGTATGAATATTGTTCCAAATATCCATAACAGATATCATAAATATACATATCTACCCGCCAGGGTATCTAATATCGTCTCTGGCTATTATTTTGGTAAATTTTAGTAGGTTAAGTACAGCAAAAAGTTTGGTATAAAAACTGTTTCTCAGAAAAATGTAGGTTAAAACTTTTAGTAGGCAATTGGGAAGTGCAGTCTGAATCCTCCTGATGTTTACAACATAGAAAAACGTTAAAAAAATAATGTTGATATTGAGTGTAACTATAATATTTTTTATGTTTTTCAGAATCCGAGTTCTGCAGAAGATGTGGACTCGTCGCCATTATCAGTAACAGGACAGTCAAGCTCGTCAACGCCGACAGCGAGTTGCTCGTCTTCTGGAGCGATAGGGATTCCAGGGTCGTCAACATGCCGAGCTCGGAATGTGACATCATCGTCAGAAGTGAACTCAGTGGAATCGCCAAAAAAATTATTTGATCGTGTGAAGAGAGGTTTGAGTCTGTCCAGTAAGAGTCGAGAGCGTGACAACAGCAGCGGGAGTGGGAACGGGAGTCGCCGGAGAAAGTCTCGCACTAACCCAGTTAGCGACGGCAATGGGGTGGACTGCTCTCTTCATCATCCCAACACTCAACAACGCCATCATCAACAGCACCCGAATGCTTCGTCAGGTAATCTCATTTTAACCCGCTTTGGGCAACCGAAGAAAAACCGATCCTACCCGCTCCCACACTTCTCGCTTTATTTTATACATACACTTTTGACATTCTCCTTACTGTAATTTTTAAGCGACAAAGCTTAAATCTTTCGACTACAGTTAGGTCTATGCTTTCATTTCTATTTTCTTTTGTTCTAATTTCTCCTTGTTTCTTCAGTTCATTGAGTTCATTAGCCTACTTCTAACCTACTTATTATTTGTGTCCTATTTCTCTGCGTGAAAGATGTATGATTAATTATTCTATGAATTGTAGAATCAGTAAAACGTAATGAAAGTGGTAATCAAATCATGTGCTGATTAATTTTGCCAATATGTACTTTTAATTATGGACTCATTTACTGCTCTACTATAATGGACTGTCTCGAGAGATGATTCTATTTTGTCTTTATAGAGACATGTCACTTTTCTTTACATCTGTAGCAGGGTTTTCTTCAAAGGTTAGTTAAATTCGTATGCTTCCTTTCTTTGTCCCTTTGTCTAACCGACTCACTACTAACTAATGATGTCTTTTAGTCTTAGTGGATGAATTAAATTACTGGTATTTTGTGTACCTGTATATATTGTATTTAGCAAACTATGTAGATCCTTATGTATTCCCTATTCCCTTTCATGATATGCGATCATTAGTATTTTTAGTTATTTTAGTTCATTAGTTAGAAGATGCCGTTATTTGTACCTGCATTTTGTTCACGTAATACATTTAAATATTCTTTGTAGTTATTTTAAGGTTTCATCCTATTACTACTGGTGTTGATGTACATTTATTTGTGCGCTTCTGTTGTAAATATTATATAGCCTGTCGATAATAATGAGAGAGAATGTAATAATAATTGCTTCCATCCTTATTTGCAGATAGTTTGGCTCTGCGTTTAGAAAATATAATTCTTGTGGTATCTTGCTGATTTTACTCACAGGTAGAGTAGGTACCAGAAACTGCTCCGTAATTATAGAGATACAGAAAAATGTTATTTTTTCTCATTCAAAATGACATGCTGCTGCAATCTATGATTATCTATGTAAAATTGAAATAAAAGAATGAAGGAAATATAGAAATTCATCTGGTTGTCGTTAATATTAAAGGATTTCGTAGATTAAATGAAAAGTGTATTTTTAATTGGATTCTATCTGGGAGTTAGATTAGTAGAGGGTGCACGTGCTACATTGATGTGATTTCGTTGTTAATAATATAAATGCAGTGAATAATGCTATCAATTCCAAAGACTCAGCAGGTAGAGAGAGAAGTGAAGTGATACAATAAATATGGTTGACTGAATATATTGTATCTATGTATGTGATGTGAGTAGTGAGAGTGAGTAAGAATATTATTATCGACAGAAGAAGGGAGAGACAGAAGAGTTTCCGAGAAGAGGGCCTTTTACTTGACGCTATTTCTCTTTAGTGCTCCTCTCTCTCCATACTTGACTTTGAATTAGATAGGTTCGTAGTAAGTTATAATAAGTTAGTATGTTAGCTAAGCTATAGGAGTTGCCCTGCCCTGCCTGACTTCAATTCTTCTCTAATGTATAAGTCTGCAGCAGAGCAGAAAAGAAAGAGTCTCTTGTTTTTTTTTTCTTTTTTATTCTGTCTCGTCTCTTCTCCATTCCTATCAGTATCACTATCCCTATCCATAGGCCGATAACGACTGGAACTGTAAGTTACTCTTCTGCCTCACGTTGGTGCACATCACATTGCTAACTAAAAGAATCTTGTCCTACCTTTTCCTCTATTTAGTGAGTCTATGAGTCTACGTACCTCTATGCACTGTTGTTGATTGTGTAGTGTGTAGCCTGATATTTTTGTATCTTGTTGTGTGAGGGAGAGCGTATCCTATCAGACCATGTATATCTTCGACTTTGTTTTCCACTTACAGGAGTGAAGTTTAGTTTTTTGAGGAGAGGAGAGAAAGCAGACGTCTTGAGGGAAAACTTTTATGACCTCACATCACACACAAGTAGTCAAGTCAAGGCATAGCATGCTAAACATACAAGGATGCTCCTTATGGCATCTTCAGAGAAAGTGGAGGAAACCTGAGGCGAAAGGAAACTGGAAACAACTCCTCTCTCTTTCTCTCTCTCTATCTTTCTTCAGTGTATGTACTATATGCTTTCTCTTCTTTCTACTCTCACGAAACGACAGCGGGACGGTTGGTTGACGAAAAAAGATGTAAAGTAAAATAAAGGACAGTGAAGTTGGTCGTAGGAAGCGATAGGACGAGGGAGAGTTATGTATCTGTATTTCTGTTCGCATCCCTATCTTCCCATCGTCGATCATTTCACTATCCATAACTTTTCGAGAGTTCCTCCTGCAAAGAAGAAAAGTTGTCTCTCTAGAAGTAGATGAGCCTTTCCTTACTTACTGCACTGTCTCTCTCTCTCTCTCGGACTGAGTTTAGGTCTTTTACTCCTGGAGAGTACTTATGTTATGTACATATATATATTTGCTCAGTCTTCCTATAGTTCTACAGGATAAGATCACACGTGCGTGCATGAATAAATGCATGATTTACAGTTTACAGTGCTATCAAGGGAGCACATGTCTTTTTGACACTTTTCACATCTCTTCATTGCATTGCACTAGTCCTTTCCCTCTAAATTCTTCAGTTGACAAGAAACTACTACATATGTAGTGCCGTAGCAAAAACAAGCAAACTTTCTTCTCTTTCCTCCAGGAGAAATGTATTTAATCAACATCTGCATGTTTCTATTAGCAAGTGCTACTACGACTGGAGGTTAGCTCTACCTCTCTACGTAAAAGTGTTGATTTAGTCCACACTGAACTGTGTGAGTGTGGCTTTTAGACATGCTCCAGAAAGGCAGATATGAAATTAATAAATTACTCTCTCTCTCACTCTTTCTACTCTTGTGTGTGCAGATAAAGTTTTCGACTCTTCCGACTTTCTAGTTTCTACGTGAGCATCAAGGGGAGAAGTGTATTAAACACTTCCCCACCAAAAGACTTTCTGCAACTCTTTCCTTCACTTTTATGTAATTCTAAGTAGTATGTAGAAATATGCACGCGACTATTGACTTAAGAGTTGATCTCAATCTTTCTTCGTCAAAGACTCAAGAGTAATGATGCTTCCCTAGCAGAGGCCGGAAA
>JAAAYG020003518.1:0-11187 GCA_009936455.2 Tomocerus minor
GTGGTGTGTTATTGGTTTAATGTAACATTGAGCATAATTCATTATTACAAAAGAGTTTTTGCATTATGATAGAGACGTGGTAGGTATTCCTGTCAGCACAAAGCTCTTTTAAACTGAGTAGGTACGTGTAAACCAAGACAAGCTATTTAGATTTACTTTGTTGTTAGTCTGTGTATTTTATATATATTTAGATATGGTTGATTGTATTATCACATTATCTAGTAAGTGGTTTGCCATTATTATTACTCTTGTGTGTGTACGTTAAACATATGCACCAAAGTGTTGTTTGTAACTGTAGAGTCTAGTACGCAACAGACTACAGACAGACAAACTCGACTTTAGAGAAAAAACATATCCCCACACTATAAATATGAAACAGTTGCTAAGCCTACTATGGAGTTATCTTTTTTAGTTGGCATATTATTACGTATCTATTGTTTTCCTTGATATCGACTGCCTGTATTGCTCTTGTATGCTGCTATTGCCGATTGCAACTCAAATACTCTATTCAATTCTATTTGGAAGGATCTTTTAAATATATAGAAGCAGTGACTCTGCTTTGTGTGATATGATGTAACAACGTTACCTTCGGGCGAGAGATTTACATGTTTGCACGACGCAACAAAACCCCAGTCGCAAACTTTTACCAAATTGTGTTGTTTTATTTGCTTGCTGTCGAAAACGATAACGAAATCTATTATCAATCATTTTTGGTCACTCTTTTATTATTAGTACATGTGAACATTTTTTTTTGCCAACGTGTCAGCTATGGTAGGAATTGGAAGTCAACAAATTTATATTTGGTCTTGGGTGTCGACTAATGTGAAGCTTATACTGTACGGGAAGAATAAATTGAGCACGAGTACTGAGTAGTAGAATATAAAAAGTTATCTACGTGTAGCTACGAAAAAAACTTGGTAGTTTTGGTGTTGACTCTCTTGTGCATTAGTGTTCCGTGTTTTCCGTTCTATAATTCCTAATTCCTTTGCAAAGAGACCTCTAATCTCTGTAAATTGAGCATAACATTAATTTTGAATTAGGCTTATCGTAATTGAATAGAGCATATTTCTCTAATCTTAGGAAACACATTCTCTGTGCAGACGCTTTAAGGTTTCGTGCGTTAATATGAATTGATTTGCCTTATTAATTACGACCTAAGCTTTAAATTGTCGAACAAGATTGAATAACGATGTTAATATGCCACGTTGAATATGTAACCAATTCCCTCTCGGCAACAGCCTTTGATTTCTATCTATATACTCTTTATAAAAATGAATGTGGTTAGCTTTAGCTACCTTATCAGATACAAATCTTTTAGACTGTCTGTAGAAAAATATTGTTCTCTTTTAATAAAAATCCATTGAACAATGCGTAAAGAAAAGTAAGGAAAGCGACTGATGTGAAACTGTTTGGATGTTATGCTAGGTTCAGTACGTTACATGCACATTACATAAGTACCTACGCAATGTGCATGGATGTATGTAGTATATTTTATGTTTGTCGTTACATGAGTGTTCTAATTTTCATGTACGAACTATTTATGTGCCATATAAATGTTAAGAGTATATCTTGTAACTCCTGAATTAAGTACAGCCAAGTCAGATAGGAAAAAAGGAACTACTAATGCGTATTACAGAAATAACAGATAAATTACAAAGTTCAATGGATTTCGCTAGTCATAATGTTTTGACTAAATAAAAATGGCAAAGATATTATGCCATTTTGCAAACTACGCAGCTTTCGTCTCGTGTGCACAGTCAATAATATACTTGACTTCCACAAATATTGCAGCTGTGTGTTTGCATTTAATTCTTGTATTCATATAGAAAGCGAAACAAGTGACATTTCATTATTATTTCAAACAAAATAACAAAATTGTGACTAAAGTATTCATAATCAAAAATTAATTTTTTAGGACGCGGTTGCAATAACGATAGTTTGGCCAAATATTATCTGCGAATATACAAACTTGGAGATTGAAGCTGAGACGAATTGGGACGGACCTGTACCAGTCTACCGGCTTTTATTTTTACCAAAAAACTTCTTGTGTTATCCGTAAGTATATATAATATTCAATTTCATTATTTACATATTTATGTCTCTTATTTTCATTCGAAACAAGATTTAATATTTGGGTACAATGATTGCTTTATTGCTAACGGATTATTGTAGCTTGTTTTTGTAATGAGACAGGCATTGTTCATCTAGTTGATCAGTTTAATATGTCGTTTTAATTAGCGCTATTTTTTAAATCGAGGAATGATCATTCCAGTACATTACTTTTCGGTTCTGTTTTACGACTAGTTTATTCATGGATAAAAAAGTAATTTTTGATGTGCAGAATACAGACAAGAAATGCAATACATGTATTTTGACTGTCCGTGTTCTATCCATTGCCAAATGTTGGGCTAAGTTCGATTGAGTATTCAATATGGGACAGAGTCACATTTGTTCAATTCCTAATCCTACTATTCATTATAAAATAAAAGACAGTGCTAGTTATTTAACATGTATGTTATACATGTGCTTTTCAAACAGTCGATAATGAAGGCAGGGAAGTTTAACGTCAGCATATAGAATGAAAACATTAACCTAGTTATGGGACGATTGTTCATGTTTATTCCTGTGCCATATTCGTATATTAAAGCTGAAAAAATGCCCACTATTCCATCATTGTAAAATCTTGAAAGGGTTACGTTACGGTTACGTAAGATATTTACTTTTATTCAGACTTATTATATCATAATTGATTAATTATTACTGTGAATAATTCGGGTTATATTATATCTATTGCGGTAATTTTATTTTATTTGTGGTTTTTATAAATGATGATTGATGAGTAAGGTCGTTTATTTATCTTGCACTTATTGGTAATGCGTATTAGTAATTAAATAACGCGTTTTAAATATCTATAAAGTTTTTCAAAAAATTTACATAGGTAATAAAAATGTTTATCTACAATTTTAATTTAAGAGGACAGAAATAATCTACATGTCCTGCTGCACCATCTAAAAAGGTGACAGTCTGCAACATTTTATCCGAACTTGCTGCGAAGGAAATAACAAAGGATGAATTTTAATTTAACAGCCGGAGTCAGTTAATAGAGAGAAAACTTTTCTATCTCCTCTGACCACAGATGAAGTGTATTGTGTAGGAAGTTAGTACATTGATTTTAATTTTAATTGGGCGCCTTTCATGCATTTCAGGCTTAGACTCGACGACTCCTCTTCAAAAAAAAGATAGCCACTCGACCACAGATAGATTCCTCCTTTTTATGACGGAATTAGTCAAATAAATTGTAGAAGTGTATGGATGGATAGAATTTAAACAAAAGTGCTAGATGTCCGTAAAAAAAATAAGTTGATGTATTAAAGGCTCTAAGCTGGTGATATCTACCCTTGGTCAATTAATTGTTGATGAAATCCCCAAGGGATCTGAAGTAGAGGAAGAGTAAACAGCATTAGTGAAGTGACTCTGTTGCCTGAGATTCTAATGGTGTCTATTTAGTTAGAGTGGAAGTTAAGGCTGCAAACACATACTATTATTTCCATTCTATTTTCATTTCCTGGCTCTAGCAATTATTATCAAGGTTTCTTTGTTCAATCGCTTTAAAAAGTATGTGCAGCCAAGTCCAGCTTTGAGAGACAGAGAGCAAAAGCTATTCTGTCTCTGTGTGGGTTTAGTATTGAGATAAATGCTTGGACTTAGAAATTACGGCAGTAGTGCCAGCCAGTGAGCGAGAAGCAACATCTACACAATAATAATGTGTATGCATAATGCATAATATTCTGTTATTCTAATGTGGTTGTTGAACAAGAAGGTATGGACATAGATAGCTAGGTGACTAGCATGTACCTACCTACTCTAATGTTCCCTATATTATGTGTATTATTTTATTCATGTTGCAGTCGTTTCGTTATTATTTTTTACTGACTGCCTTACCTACTAACCACTACTAGTATTTTCAGTTAGTTGTCGTGTTGAGTGTTGGCGCAAGACGGCCATGCCATTGTGCAGACAAATGTTGGTAGAAATCCTATAGCTTATAATATTATCTGCATGTCTTATTGGCCATGCTTATTTATGTATTCTATTATTTTAAAGTAGGTAGATAATATTAAATTGCTGTATACAATAGTACCTAATGTACTTTAATGTGCTGTTGTGTACATATTTCATTAAAATTGTGCAGAGTCCTATGCAAAATACTACGACTGCGGTTGCAGTATGTTGGCAAAGGATGTATAGTTACTAACTTCTTAAAATCTATTGTATAGTATAATACCTACGCATAGTTAGATAGTATATATTCATATTCACTGCATTTAAGCTGCACCTGAACAAATGATGGCTAAAGAAGTCTTGTTTTTCTCTATTTATTAAGCTGTCTTGTATGTAGCTGCTATACTACTACTCAGAATTGCTGATTAGCCTACAAGTCATAAGGGAGGCGCAGTTTATGGGATAATTAATTTTTTTGCGTTTCTATGTACGTCCTTATGTCATGTCACAGAGACGTTTTCGTTCAACTTGTTAATCTACAGAGATGGATGATATATCCCCTGCTCTTTTTAAGATGATACAATTTTTAGCGCACAGAGCCAGCAATATAATTCTAAAGAACTTTGCGTCATATTTCTACGTTCGTGTGTTTTATTCTTATTTTCGTGCCACATCTGTTTTCGACTTTCTTTTGCTGACGTTGCAGAGAGTACAGGATGGGGCCCAATATTAGTTACTGATCCTGCATAGAGTTAAATTTGAATTTGAAATCAGGGCGTTCAGTCACACTTTGTAAATAGTGACTAGCAATTCTCAGATATTTATTTTCAATAGTAGCATTAGTATCATGACGCTAACTTTTATTTATCATTCTTATCGATGGTTTTAAATGTTGTTGGTTTTTTGTGGTGGCTAAATTTAATTAGCATTGTTCCTATGGATTTTATTAAAGATGGTTGACTTTAGGCCAAATCTCCTCTGATCATATTATATGTTGTTTGGTGTTGTAAATTAGTATTGCGGATGTGTATGTTTTTTTTTGTTGTAAATATTAAAGATCACAACAATGCAATGCTATTGCTTTGCATTGAAACGAAGTACGTTGTAGTTGTACAGAGTACATATGTATTAAATGAGTGTGTAAGAATAAAGGAAGAGCAAGTACATTGCATTGGTCGGGAGCTGAGGTTATTGGGGAATATCTCACTGATCATGAGTTGAGGCAGACAGAGTTATTTTGAGGTTATTTCTGTGCACAAGTTTTAAGTAGTACGTAATTGGAGAGAGGCTACAGAGGTTTACGAGATGAATGTATTTGCGTTTTGTGAGGAGAGCTTACGTAGATAAGATGGCACGAATCAGGCGAATGTCTTCAATGACATGGCTTCTTGTATTTAAATATCATAGAATTAGACGCAGTCAGTAACTGCTCTTGGTTTGCTTTTCTTCAAGTGTTGCTCTTTGTGACTTGGGCGAAGAAGTACATAGACGCTGTTCGCTCACAACAAAATGGCACATGGTACTATGACCCTCGCCTCACTCTTCTCTTTCTGCCAAGTCCTGTAAAATAAAAAGAATGAAAATGAGTTATTACTGAGTGAAGTTTTTGGTTGTTGTAGTTGTAGTGCAATGCAGGGAAATAGTTCTTAGTTCTCCATTCTTTCATTAAATGATGATGACTGAGATTATGGACGCTGTTTGGTGTAGGTAAATTTTTATGAAAAGCGGGTGCAATAATTCTGGTAATTGGCTACTAGGGCTCAATGTTGTTTTCATGAGGTTTGGGTTTAATGGGGCATAGGAGGAATGGAGGAGCTGAATTATAGAGTAGAATGCAGACAGACAGAGAGGTGGATCAGATGGAGGGAGCAGTGAGTGCCCGTTCTGCCTGTCGTTGAAATGACTACAAAAATAAAAACAACGGGGGAGACAAGCTGATCGAACCGTGTAGGATTTGCAGTTCATTTCAGTTCATAGTTTATGGACTGTTAGAGCTTTTACTAGAAAGAACTGCGTCCCGTGCATATTATTATAAATAAGACATGAAATGGTATGTTGCCAGAAGGAGATGGCAGAGAGACACAGAGCCTGGAAATCACAAGACAACGACACACTTATTGTGATCTGTTGTAGTTGGCCCCGAATTCAGAGGAAAGAACTTGTCGTTGCCGACACTCGACTCGTCTCGAGAGTCCTGAACATTTTTTCTTGCTAAATATTATGCAGAAAAGCAGAGTGACTTCCTTCTATCACGTGTCTCTTTTCTTTATGTATTTATTATGAATTATTATTCGTATCTAAACGGGACTTTGGAAATATGAGATAGAATAAATTAAATTAAAAATATGCAAGTATTTCCATCAGAATAAAAATACTCAGTCCTGTCTGTGTGTCTATGTGTGTGTTCTTACGTAAATAGACTGTTGTTACAATTTTTGTATATAAAGCTCTGGCTATTTGTATATATTTATATGTGAATTTAATATTGTAGCGAATAAATCTACGGCCATGGCCCATTGGATTGACTACGAAGTAAAGTTAGTGTTGTTGTGTTGTGTTGGATGGGAAGATGGGAATATCTTGTGACTGTGAAACGCAGTTTAGTGAGAAGATAATAGTAGGTGGCACATGCAGTGTAGTAGTGTTAAAGTGTAGGAGCGTGAGGCAAGGCTGGCTATGCATATGATAGAGAGACTCTGTGGATATGTAAAGAATATTCATGATAAGAGTCCAATGAAAATGTTGATGAGTCATATGCTTTAAAGGAAATTTTAGATGAGGTAGTAGTCAATGGATATGTCTGTCCGTGTATTCTGCTCAGATTGAGGCGAGGCGAGTAGGCTGTGAACGTATTTGTGCTGCATGTAGTCGCGTAGGCTCTCCTTCGTCTAACGTAAGCAATATGTTTATGACGTAGAGACAAGTTCTGCTATTTCGCAGCAGTTCCTTGTTTGCTCTTTCTCAAAGATGAGTCTTTGCAATAGTCACTTACTATTCATCGTCAGTCAGTCATCCTCCTTTGTTCAGTTCACTTCACTTAGTCAGAGATGAGCAACGTACACTCTTGTTTTCGTAATGTAATATTTAAGTGCTATAAAACCAACAATAGTTAACTCTAACTGCGCAATTCTTCTAGCCGTTCTAGTTACGTAGATTATGTTGAGGGAGAGATGAGATCTGTTTTTATCTTTTTATTATTACCTATACAGTCCTCATAGTTTTATTAGTTCTTTCTTGTGATTTACTATTAGTATTATTAAGTTTTCAATTTTCTAAATAGTTCAATATAAATAGATTTAAAGGAAAAAAAAGTTTTGTGACTCATTCTCAGTGACTCAGTGTTTACTTGGCAGTTATTATTACAAAGCCTTGCATTTCATACTCATAGAAATATTTAAAAAATCTCATTTATAAAGGTAATTTGTACAAATATTTTTGGTTTCTTGTTTGATTGGATATTTATTTGTGGAAGGTATATATTTTTTGTTGATTGATTGATTTTAAATTTTGAATTTTGTTTGTTTACAGTTAAATAGTCACCAGACCCATCTAAAGCGGAGAAATGGAAGGGGAATCGAATGGAATGGAGGGGGGACAGTCCCAGTGTCGTGCTGGATGTGGCTTTTTCGGTAGTTCAGCTACTGATGGTCTTTGCTCCTTGTGCTACAAAGAAGTGGTCAAGAAGAAGCAGCAGCCACCAGCTGGCAGCTTGAAAATCCCATCTCCGCAACGCATTACTCCTCCTTGTGAAGCCCGCACTTCGCCATCACCTCAGATCCAGACTGAACCGCCATCCAAAACTGCTGTAAGATATTATTAAGAATAGTTTAACTGGAAATTCGTCGTGTGATTGTGTATAATGCATGAATGTTTAAGACCTTGGCTCAAATCCAACTGAACGTTAAAGAGATTGGCGACTGCCACTCTGATCCCTACCTATTTCTCTGTTTAATGCTGAAGTTGTTCTAGGAAATCTATAGGAATAGAGCATTATGAGTCCGTAGCAAGGGTGGGAAACGTAGTGTTCTAAGATTAGACCGTTTTATTTTGCTATATTTACTTATTAGCTAGTCAATGATTTCTAAAGAAAAGTTACCTAGCGTTTTTCATGCAAAACTAGTCCATCTGAATGGCTGTAGGATTTTTTTCAACTCTGGGAACTTAGCTAATAGCCTAATATGAATAAGAGTATTTGTAAATTAGCCATAGCACTAATCCTTTAACGGCTAGAAAATATGTTTGCCCTCCCGTGTGCTCCATCTCCTTCTCATTCCACCAATTCTCACTCTCTCTCTCACTACGGGACGAATATATGAACGATAGAGATTAACTTCCTTGGGTGATGATTCTTCTCCTAATCAGGCCCAGTCTCTTGTCGATTTAGAAGATCTGAAAGGAGAAATATTAGCTATGGTGCCAAAGCAAGGCTCAACTTCAGATGACTCCGAGTTAAAATCCGAAAACGGAGGAGACTCACACTCCCGACATCCTTATCAGTTCAAAGAAGATGGAAATTTCCTCAACTCAAAATTTGTTAGGGCATCTTCTTACCTAAATCCTTTATAAATATGAAAAGAAAGACTTTAGTGACGAATTTTATTTTTACAGGAGACAGAAGCCACGGCTATTGAACCGGAAAAAACTTCTACTGCTTCTGCTGAAACAGATTTACTAAATGCCCCCGCTGCTATAAATTCTAAGGAAGCAGAACCATCTACAGGATGTCCCTCTGGATCTGATACTAAAAAGAAATCAAACCGCTGCCAAATGTGTCGCAAGAAAGTTGGTCTCACAGGTGCGTTCCCATCCACTCTTCATCAAAAAAAACTCAAGTATGATAATAATTTTTAAATTTCAGGAGAAATCTAACTTGAACGTATTATTATGTGCAGGTTTCGAGTGTCGTTGCGGAGGTTTATATTGCTCCTTGCATCGCTACAGCGATAAGCACAACTGTACTTTCGATTATCGGCAAATGGGAGCCGAAGAAATTCGCAAGAACAATCCAGTCGTCGTCGGCGAGAAGATACACAAGATTTAAAGTTCTTCCCACGTAGAGGCTTTCTGTACTCAGTAATATCCCATCGATTTTCCTACTCATAAAATATACACAATAAATGCGTCATCACATCAAACAACAATAAAATTGATTCCAATACATTTGACATTCCGCCGACGTCGCCGTATGAACACCTTAAGTACCACAATCGTTCCCTCCAATAACAACATCCTTCGTTCTGTTATGACTTGGTGAATTTCACTAAATACATGTGTAAACTAGGTTTCCTCTTAATCGCAATTAAATGTAATGAATTTGTCAGTTGATTTATCAAATATAGTTCTTATCCCCTGTGTGTATATTTGTTCTGTAAACTTTCTTTTATTACTACATCAACGCATTATATATATGTATATATTATATATATATATATATATATATATATATACAGTGACCTGGGTAGTTCCAGGGATTATAGTTATACTACTATTATCGTTTATTAAATAGTTACAATATACCTACGTATATAAAGATACAGCTTACATTGTAAGTAATGATATGGGGCTTTCAAATTGGTGTAGATTCTCGGAAAGCCAATTTTTATGTAAGATACCTATGTATGTGCGATTAATTTCTCATTCAGGGCTAGGAAAGTTTATATCTGACGAAAGTTTTGAAGTAGAGAGCGTGATAAAATGCATTTTTCATAGCGCTGCTAAATGCGCAGGAAAGAAATGACCAGGTTTCGAAAAAGTGCCACTGTGCTTTAAATGTGCGGATAAAAAATAATTGTCTTGAGAGCAGTGCAGCATGAAGTGCCAGAAACCGTTTAGCGAAGGATATATATGCTAGACTTGGAAAATGTCAGAAAAATATTTCAAGGAATTCTTTTCCTGTAATCATTATATTAATTATTATTACTGATTATAAGGGTAGTCATTTCATATCCCAATCTTAGCTAGTAACCAGAGATTTACTGATTTAAATGACCTCAGGGTAGAATTAATGACTATTCGGCAGCAAGGGATTCTACTATGGCTATAATTACCAATTCTAATTCCTGACTATGATTAGCGAATACTTTTGAAAGTCAAAAAATATGTAGTCGTCGATGCATTCTTTGCAATACTCAGACCTCAGACACAAACTTAACGGACAACTGAGCTGTTACTTTCTACCTTAGAAAGGTCAGTTGAAACTTAAAGCTGTATCTAATTTGAATTGAAATCCAACTCTATGTACAACCTTGTATTTTCTATTTAAAGTTATTGAGGAACACTTTTGACACGCTTGAAAACGTCACCGTTTCACTAACAATTTGCTCATAAATAAATTTTTTTTCTCGTCTAGATGCAGGCTCAGATTTTACGGTGAATTACCATTGATAATCAAATAAGCTCTTTGTAAGGTTGATCTCAACAAGATGCGATTGCCATGCTTTACATACATTTGTGTCCACTTCCGACGTAAATTCCTGTTAAGCAGGTTATTCTGTAGACATCAATCTAGATCTCGGAATTAATCCAAAACTCCTCACGTGGAATAACTTGGATTCACATTTTTGATATCCCAGTCAGCTTTTTAAAACAGAAACTATGCAAAGGATTTTTTTTGACAATAGATAAGAAGCTGATAAAGATGTATATCTAAAATATGATTCATATTCAAGACAGATAGTTTGAGGATAGTGCAGATGCTACCAGTATGTGTTTATATGTAGTTTCAAGCCGTGAGCGAGGGATATTTAATTTATATCTCCACAATAATGCAATCACATCTCGAGGATATAAACCTTTTGACGAAATCAATTGCAACCAGAAATAAGCCTAAAAGCATTTAACTTGTCATTGCTTTCGTCTTAAAATACTAATATCTACTATGTAGTGGTTGTAGTGGTTTATGACGCTTTCCAGAATCCGTTTTTATATTTGACGCTCTGAATTGTATGCTACATATGTATATTTGTTAACTTAGTCCATGCATATTGCTATGAATACAAATAACTAGGCGTTAATTTAAAGATTTCATTGTGTGTTAGAAACCTTGATTTAAATGAATTATTTGGCCAATCGTGAATATGTTTGTATGTACATATTTCCATTGTTAAATGGATGTTGATGACACTACGATAAAATATTTTTCTTTTGGCATATGATTATCTTGACAAGAATACTATATAATAATAA
>JAAAYG020003518.1:18331-29891 GCA_009936455.2 Tomocerus minor
TCTATGTTTCCACTTGGCATCTTGACTTCCGCTGAAATTTAAAACATACTTCCATGAATATTTACATCATCTCATACTAAAAACCCATTTATTGCTAATTTGGTATTTACTAACAAATAATTTTTAAACAACAGTTACTGATGAAAAACACAAAATTTGCCTTCTTATTTTATATTTATTCGTAAATAAATAAAATTGTTTATATGCTTGTTTATTTATAAACATTAATTCTGACATATCATAATGGCGTCGAAGTTGGAACTGAAGTATTTATATATTGTAGATTTTATAGTCTAAAATCTAAGCTCGTAATTTTAAATGTAATCTATTCTAAATAGGCTGTAGATTATGCTAAAATTTGTTCAGATATGCTAAAAATATAATTTTTACCAAGAACTATATAAGAACTATATTAATTTGGACGTTATATTCATTAATTTACCATTTTAGAATGTACGGTACAATTTAAATACACTTTAAAAAAGATTCAATAAAATCTTTCATGGATGAAAAACAACGGCTTTACTATTTTAACTCGTGTTAGAAAAAATGATTAAATTAGTCCTACATTTTGAAAGGATGTGGTTATCAAAATTTCATATGATATCCGAAGGAATTCCAGAAAAATATGACAAGAAATATTTTATTTTTGAGAGCGATTAACTTTGATGCTGGACTGGACTTGCAGGAATGTCTAAGTCGGAGTCTAGGTACGAAAAAGTAGTTGTGGATTTACGATGAAAGTTTACCTTGGCCACATCTGATATAATAAGAAGCTTTGAGGACAATATTAACGTCATCTTGTTTCTCGTCGAGGGATTGGTTATCAGAGGGGATGAAGCAAACAGGAAATTCTTCCTTGTCCACCTCACTGAAAGTGATGGCTTTGAAAAAACTTTTGAACCAGCGACTAAATTCGTTAATGGTGAAGTTTTGTCTGTCAAAAAATGAGGGGAGCGGTGGGGGCTCGTCGAAAAAGTAATCCGACATGGTGGGAAATAAAGGCTCTAGCTATCAAGTTTTGTTGAGTTTCAGTTTTAGATTTATGAGTTGGCGTAGGAAGTTGAACTGGGTTGACCACAAATGACAAAAAGTTTTTATGGGGCGCTAATCAGAATATATGATGTTTGTTTTGGGGCAAAAACTGTTTGGGATGAGCAGTATGGAAAATATTGGAGTGAACTAAACTAGAGAGATAAAGAGAGATGAACATTAAAGAAATATTTAGTAGGAGAGGTCTGAAGAGGAACATGGGATATAAATTTGACTGGGCAAAAAGTGAGTTATGGAGCTAATAGGTGCAATGTTGTGTGACGCCGTAAAGTAGCGTAAAATAATGTGAAGCCCCAGCGGAGTGATCGTGAGACTGGAGTCAGGAACTCTGCGAATTCCGGGAAAGTGAGAATTTGTGCGGGGATAGGAGGAAAAAGAGTCAGGGCCAGTGATTTAAGATGAGTTGCGACGAAAGGACTGAAGATGAGATATTAAAATGGAAAATGAGACACAGAACAACAAAAGCCAACCTCCTGGGATCCTCTCCTCAAACTCATTTCAACGGCAATGGAATGGAGCGAGGCTCTGATTTAATAACTAGTCCGAATTATCCAGGCAACTCCTGTGCAATTCTCGTGCAAATAGATGCGTAGGGAAATAACAGAGCAATCTGTGCAGAAATCTCCTGTTGTCTCTTAAACTACAATGTGTCTGTGGTGTCTTTACGTGCATTAGCACTGTAACTACCAAGGACCCAAGCTCTGGTTTCTGGTTTATGTGCCCCTATTCCCGACTCTTCTGTTCCTACTTGGAAACATGTGCACTTCACTCCCTCCTTCCTCATAAGAATACTCAGCACATAATATATGCATGTAAAAATATCTTTATTGCATGATGCACATATTCTGTTATCATAGACAACCATCCCATCCCTACAATATCCTAACAGACAGGTATGACACTTTCGAGAAATTCTACAGTTTCCATCACCATGAAGAATCCGAACAAGATCTTTGGGTGTAACAAGGTTCATTAGATCGAATATCATTTCGGATCTGCGTCCTCCGTTAATAGCCTGTCGTGTCTCTCGTTCGAACGTGTGTTGGTTACACTGATAAATGTCACAATAATATGAAATGCGAGAGAGAGGAGCTTACATTTACTGTCTTTTATCCCAGCTTCCCATCTGCACTCTTACCTCCATGCAAAGCAAGAGAAACATTATGCACGTTTCCCTACCTAATGGCTTTTTCCTATTTCTACAGAGAATTGTCTATGGAACTGCCGTGGCGTGGCAATCCCATCATATTATGTATTCTGCCATTATTACACGACTGCATGCTGAATCCACACGTCGAGTATATTCATCCACGTGGCTAATATCTTTCCCCATCTACATAACATTTACTTCCCTTAGACACCGACACTATATAGATACTTTCATAGTCCAATGGAAAGATTCTTCCAATATATTTCCCACACGTATATCCTTAGTAGGTATCTGTAAAAGTCAATGATCATGCCTCTAACACAGTTATAGCAAAGAAAACAGGTTCATATATAAAACTAATAATTTTTCTAACACTATTTCGACGGGAAAAGTATTCGAGAAGATCAGATCAAGACACGAAGAGAGCAGATGTTATGAAACAAGAGTCGAAATGAACTCATGTCATTCTGTCCTATTTTTCCGTGTCAACCTCATGTAAATGCCACGAGAGAGAGAGAGAGAGAGTTATTATGCTGAAAAGCTAGCCAATTCTTCCAAATTCATAATTTTCTTTTCCTTAAAATGCATCTGCATCCCTTCCCATATTTTTCCTCACTAATTTTAACTCTTCCACTTCTCAATTAATTATTTTCTTTTTAAATACCTGTAATATGTAATCATGGATATAATTATGTTAACAGAAATATTATTAATTAACTAAGTGTTTAATTTTTGTTAATTGCCTGGCTTGTAATGAGACTTCTTAAGTCATAAAGGATTTCTATTGTATAAACATTTAAGTTAAGTTTTTTGAAAGACAATAAACGATACGTATATGTTTCTATTGAATTCACATAACATAAGAGTGCACAGAATAATATTCTTTATTTGGATGACACTATAGACGAGAGATGCAAATGCTGAAGTAAGCAACAGTAGTTTCTGAAAAGATCTTTGTATGTGAATAGATGGATCTGAGTGAAAGATAAGTAGTAGGTGCAATAGTTATGATATCAAAAGAGGAGCGGATGCCACACCGAAGTGCCAATTCAGTCAAAAATGTGTCTCTAGCATTGAAGTTGAGGGAAGAGAAGTTATGGTCCCGAGTCGACTAGACAGATTTACATGACAATAAAATGAATGTTGGCTGTGTATGTGCATTTGTCAATCACTCAGGCACAGATCTGTTGTAAATATGTTTTGTTCGGGTTGGAGTTATGCAAAGTTGGGTCTGGTGAGGAAGTCATGTCCACGTCAGATTAAAATGACAAGTGCAGCAAGGAAGGAGACAAAATGCTAACAATGACTCTGTGCTTAGTGTGTGTGTATTAAATATAAGAATATGAAGAATGAGTAGAGAGAGACAGACATATGCACATATCAGATCACGCACAATAAGAATTGCCTAGCTCACTCATTCCTAAGAAGAGAGAAGGGAGGAATCACATTGCATTTCCAGCGACGTGTCAGGCAAGAAGGACAAAGCTGGAGAAGAAAGCCCTTCCTTCTTTTTCTGGCTCCTTCGCATGCATTGAATTCCTCTGCGTCTAAACTGGAATTGTGAGAATGCTCATTCTTTTTGGGATTTCTTCCTTTGCCAGACATTAGCCATTCAGGACACCACTACGAGAACTCCTGTAAGACAGACAGCTACCTTCAAGGGACACGCAAGTGGGGGAGAGTTTTTATTTATGAATTACAACGAGGACGCCAAGGAAAAACTCTTGTGCCTTCTGGCCCAGTCTTCTGGCGATGGGCTCTGTTTCTTCTCCTCAGTTCCGCTGACTTGAATGGAATTTGTTTAACAAGGCAAAGCAGAGCAAGACTCCTCCACCCACAACTCATGTGACTCAGTTAACTTCACTTGACTACATTTTTCAATTTAGCATGCCTTGGTTACTTTCCCATCAGCTTCAGACGAGCAACTTCCCTTCATTTCATGTCACTCAACATGTCCCTACATTCTACATTAGCACTCTTACTTCGCAGGAGAGAGATAGCTGGTGACACTTCCTAAAAACTCCATTTCTCTCGCTTTTTTCTATCTGACTCTCAATCTCTCATCATTTCCTTACATACACTCTGTCCCGTCTTCTCCATGATAAATTCTAATTTTCACCGTTAGAATCTAATAACACATGTAAGGAGCTCGCGTATGTCTCGTAGCCCTACACCGTCATAAACAAGCGAAGATACCTAATACAAATATCACGAGGATGCATTTCTTAACGTCAACACAGCACAATTCGCTAGCAAAATCTAAACTAATCACACACCATCTCTCATATGTTGACATTAGACGTTAAGCCACATAAAATAACCTACCATACACAACAGTACAATGTAGTAAATTCTGAGATTAAATACTTATACGTGGACATGAAAATATTTAACTATGAAATCTTAACAAATCGCATAGAAATGAAATGGCTATGAATATATATGGAAATGAATTAACATTTCTAACAGAGAAATTTAATGAAGCAATGAAGAGAAACTTAACGTTAACGAAGATAATCCGGGATTTTCATTAAAGAGCATAGCGGAGCACAAGTCTCATCATTTTTAATGTTTAAGATGCATTTGGAATAAAAATGATCACTTAAAATTGCCACGATTCTTATATTATTTCTGTAGAACTAGAAAAGTAAAGGGATTAGTTGTTTAAAAGCCTAGTTAATTTCGTTACTAGCACGTCTGACACGCGCAACTTAATGACCTACTCTAAGCGAGTACCCTTGATGCATAAGATTATAGAATGGAAGAGATTTAAAAAGAAGTAGAGTGATGTGATGTGGTTCTAGCCACGATAAGGAATGAAGCAGAATAGAAAAGTAAATAGAGTATTTAAATACCGGGAATAGAAAAAATGTATTGCATTACTGACCTCTTACATATCTGGCCTATCAAAAGAAATTCAATAGTCGGAACTAATCCTGATTGATCGACGAAGCCAAACAACATGGTGCAGTGTTACAGAAAGTAATACATCACCTCTAAATAAAAGTAGTATCTATATATATGTCAGATATGGTTACATATAGTCATCCTATGTTTATATCTGGCGTGCTAAGCCTTGGAATTGTTTGGTCAGCTTAACATTAGCTCTGGCTAACAATAAAGCATGTAGGGAATTTACTAGATACACCTAAGAGATAAAAAAAATTGATAAAGTGGCTTTTAAAGTTGTAGTGCGGAGTCGAGAGCTGTAATAATACAATTTCATGGAGAGTAGAGATGTAAGTAGCTTTGTAGTATTTACTTTACATGTGCAGTCGCTTATGTCAGCCTGTACTATTTCAATTAGAATTATTACCTACGCTTAGTTACTTGAACATCCTAATAATATGTAGTAATAGTGGCAATGGACTTGGCAGTGTAAAACTAGTGGCTAGCTCAGGATTTTTATTGGGAGTCCAGAAGCATGACGGCCTTTAGTGTGGATAAGCTCTAGTGGCTGACTGATAAGAAACTCTGAGCGATGAATGGAATGCCCAGCTTCCATTATGGGATTTTTATTTCTATTATTAGTGCTCGTGATTTATACTGTTGCTCAAACAAGAAATGTTTTGATGGAACTATTGGGAGCCAAAGGCTGCGGCTAATTGTTCAGGAGGGCAATTTTTGATAATGTCACAGTTATTTTTGATAATGTCGCAGTTATTTTTGATAAGAGCA
Organism: Tomocerus minor; assembly: GCA_009936455.2. NCBI lineage: Eukaryota > Metazoa > Arthropoda > Collembola > Entomobryomorpha > Tomoceridae > Tomocerus > Tomocerus minor. The sequence goes on from JAAAYG020003518.1 coordinate 24,213, forward strand.
CAATAGTTTTTACTCGCTTCTCACCTACAACGTGTCCTCCAGTCGTGGGCAAAGGAATATTATGAAGTTCAACAGGTCGATACTGAAGTATATTAGTAGTTGTAGTCGTAGATGTGGCTCTTCTGCTTGTGCTGCTCGATTGCTGCTGACTTCTTGTAGCTCGGTGTCTCTCTACACGCTCCTCTTTCACAAAACTTTCAGTCTCCGCCTGCAAAAACAAATCATTTAAAAATCAAAGTTCACATTTTGGCAGCATATCTTGGAAAATATAAGAAAACTAGAGCAAAAGCATGAATGCCATCAAAATTGCTTCATTTACAGATTGGTGCTATATAAATCTCATAAATGGAAAAATATATTACGCCAAATAATGATATGAACTATTAAATATTTGTAGAACGTGGAAATAAAGGAGAGGACTCAGAAAATGATAAGTAGATAGTATTAAACCTTGTGGTGTGAGCCAGGAGGCCATTGAAACCGGAAACCTTTCAAGTGCCCATCGACAGGCCATGGAAAGACCGGCCCGACTGGGTCGGCAGGAATGAAACTAATTCGTCGACTATAAAGCATTGTCTTAGGGCTTCCCATTTTAACCATTAAACAATTTCACATTACTCGATTGCTGGGAAAATACGGAGGTAGCTCTACTTCCACTCACTTTAACAATAGCTGAATTTTCAAGAAGAGTTCTAATAAACACTGGCGTTAATTAAAGTAATTATAACGAGATTCCTGATGAAACTCATGCTATGAAACATGAAATTAGGAATTGACTCTGAAAAATATTATTTTAGATTAATGATGTTGGAAATTGAAGGAAGAAGAAGAAGGGAGAGAAATGAGTTTTGAATTTAATATCTGAGAAGGGATTCCGCAGAGTTGTTTCCGACACGCTGAAATCACTGACACTGAAACATGACAACACACTGTGGGGTAAAGTCTCGTGAAATTAATACTCTTGCACGATTAACTCAGTTTCACACATGGATTCATATTAGCCATGCTATTATCAGTAAACAGAAAGAGAGAGGTTGTTTTGTACAGAGCTAGTTGGTAGGATGAATTCCATGAGCTGATCTAGAACTACATGGAAACACGCCCTTACTCACGTAACAACAACACAATGGGCTCTTGTTATGCGTTGCCTATGAAAATTCATTATCACGGAGTCGATAACGAAATGAGGAAGTAGAAGGGAATTCCTTGTGTATGACATTAGAGCCTAGGTTAATGGAACTTGATTTTATTAGTGATAATTTGGTGCAGTGTTGCTATTTCGGTGGCATTTGAATTCTCACACTCTCTCGGCTTCCCAGCAATCTCCTTCCATGCGGACAACAGCACTAATAGCCTTTTAGAAGCTCTCTGTAATTAATTCAGTGTTCTAATTCCCTTTAAGGCCTTCCGTTAATAACTAATTAGTGTGAGTGTAGAAAGAACGTGTCAACTCAAAGCATTTAACTAACTAACGATAAGTAGCCTAATGAAAGAACTGAATGCAATTAGCAGAGTCGCGGATATTAACTCTTTTTAGTACACAAAGGACCCTCTTCTCGGTTTACTAGCTACAGAGGACTAGTGATAGCTTTGAAGGCTCCTAACAAACTGAACAGAAAGATATTGAAAGTTTTGTTAGATTAGAAACAATGGGAGTTGAGTAAGAGGCAGGATAAGCCAAGGCAGCGAGGCCAGACGAGAACGAGAGGCTCTGTATTAAATGGGGGCCGAAGTTTAACTCGCCGACCTGGACTCACATAACGTAATTATAGAATTTCTCAGCCAAAGACTCTACTTGGTAGCTAAAAGGCTTATCTGACAATGAATTGTAGCCGTGCAGGGTATCCCATTAGACAATTCCCTGTTTATATGGAGCAGTAGCAGGTGTGCACTTCAAACATCAGCTAAGCCAGAGAGGAGTCAGTTTCAGGTACGAAGGAAAGTAATACAACTCAGTAATCTACATGCAAACAGCGTAGTCTAAACCTACGACATGCAATCCCCTCGAATGTAAACCCAGGAACAAGCACCAAATCCTAACAGCAGCCTTTCTAGACCTATTTCTAAATTGTTGCCAACAATAGGAAGCAGGAGGTGTGCTGTGCTGTGATGTGCATACTCTGTGTGTGTGTGGTGGGGGAGAGAAGAATAATGTCAATCTTTCAATCCATTGTTGACTCACTTGACTTTGTTGTCACTATAAACTTTTCCAACTCAATATTTACCTTATAAGCTTATAACTCTAAAAATGAAAAGAAAACGGATATTTTTTGCATGATTCTCTTTCCTTTGTTTGAATATCTTAGAGAAAAATTATAAAGTAGTACAATTCATCCTCAGCATCATTCTATTCAATTTAAAACCATAGTCAATAAGGTTTCACGTATAGCTCTGCTATTGTAGTATCAAAGCTAATAGCTAGGCTAACTAGGCTTCTTAATTCTCTGTGCAAATACAAAGAGTGTAATGAGCGTGAGTAGTAGGGAGGATAGTGCAAGAGCTGCTAAAATTAATAAGTGGTGCACAGATAGAAAGCTCCTAAATTGTGAGTTATTATCTCATGCTAACGGATACAAGTCTTCCAATAACTTATCCTTAACAAAAATTTATTTTCTGACTCAATCAATGAAATCTATCTCTATGCAAATCCAACAGGTAGAAATTACTTGCAAATTTTGTCTCGCAGTTCAATGTGCGTTGAGAAATAAATATCTCCTGGCACTTCACCATTATCATTTCGCATTGTTGGTGAAATGAGGCGAAGAGAGCTCTGTGTTATCGTATTTCATGAAAAGAGTTGAAATAAATTGCTGTCTTAAAATCAGGAATGAATAATTCATTAGCAGATCTGTAAAGGTATAGAGAAATTGTCGAAATGACTAAGTGTAGCGTAGGCTGAATCTGCACAGTCTGTGTAAGTTGTGGGAAATTGTAATTTCGCCTTGTCAAGTCTCACCACGAATCAAATGAGATGTTTCACTCTTGCTTTGTTCCAGGGTATGGCTGCATTTCATTAGCTGACATGAAAATCCTAGCTCAACGGCTATTATCTATCTATCGGTAATTAGTATGTGGACGCTTTAGCTTCAGTCTCTTATTGCCCATTAAGGGATGTGCCTCTTTTTGCTAGCTATATTATTAGTGCATTGCGTGATCATCTCTCTTACCTCATTCACTACTACTACTACATACAGTAGATATTTTAGTGGATTCACTGAACTCTTCTAAGTCAGCTTTATTTTTGAGTGTTGCTTAAAGCTATTAAAATGAAATTACATGCAGGCTATTGTCTATGGTGTGGCAAAGTGTGAATAAATAAATAAATAAATCCTAATATCAAGCCCAGAATTATTCAATGGCATCAACGGAGCTCTATAGACATTTTTTTACTCAGGTGTATAGGAGGGGGATGTTAATGATATGCGAGGTGAACCTTCTACAAATATGTGTTGCAAAGATAAATTGGAATTTGAATGGTAATTTAGAAGCTAATTTATAGGATGAGCACAAATTGCTGCAATTTAATTATTTCAATTATCTCCGAACCAGAAGAATGAGTAATTACATGTAATCAAGGCTCCAATGGATTTTTACTGCATGTAAATAGGAAATAAAAAAGTGTAGGTATATCTGTTAGACATTTATACAAAGGTCTATCATCATGTCTACCAGTAAATAAATAAATGAAAAGCAGAGAAAGAAGCAGCAACGTAATACTGTTTGACAAAATAAAAGAGATAAGAATGATGCAGAGCCAGCAAGGCCATGTATATGTAACTTTACAATGTATTTACATGTATGTGTGTGCTAAGTAATAAAGTGTTGTTGAGATAAAATGGGAAATAAACCAGAAAGGACTGCAGTGAATAAAAACATGACAGCTACTTAACTGCGAGAGAGGAGAGAGAGAGAGAGAGTGATTGTGTAAAGTTAAAGGCAGTGAACGTTATTGCATTGCAGTGACAATAAAAGTATTTAAAAGCCAATGTTAGGGAATGGTGTGAGTTTAAATTAGATTGCATTGCTAAGTGACAATGAGATGGCCTAGCTATGCCAAACACGTCTCAACAATGAACAATAAGATTAGGAGAGGTGAATAGGGATGTTGGTGGTATGTGGTCCATGCCATTTCATTGCATTCCATGCTAGTTCATTAGAAAGGAGTGTCGGAGTGAGGATTCTCTGTACATTTGTAATCTGTGACTCACACAGCAAGTGCAGGACGGAGACAATTGCATGGTGTTCTACCAGTTGACAACCACTCACTCCCAGCTCCCTTTCATCTTCTTGTTTACAACATGACATTTAGTTTCACCAGCTTTTATTGTTTTAGATTTAGTAATTGTGTCATGTGGTCTGTTTCCTCTGATGTCGTCTCTAGCGAGGCACATGTTGTTACACTGCCTGGACGCCTAGCTCAAGCCACAGCCATTAATTAGCATTAATATAGTGGATATGCAGTTATTTAGTTAAATAAATGCCAGTAGGATGAGCGTGTTTAGTCGTGTGTGTGCACATCCAGTCGACACTCGCTCTTCTCTCAAGACAGATGACTCAAGTTAGACTCCCTACACAAGATCACAGCATTTACGAGAACAAAGCACTGAACCAATTATGTAGCGACAGCCAGCGACAAGAAGGATTTTGGCAATTGCTTGCAGGAAGGAAACTAAACTCCCTATTCCCCAAAGAAAATCTTATAGCGAGTACAAAACGTAACTAACCATGCAGTTTAACTACTTACTCCACTCACTCCTCTCTATATTATATTCACCACATTATAATATATACTAGAAAATATATCTCTCCATATATATATTATATATATAGGTAGGTTTCTGCAGCAGAAAATTCGCAGGCCAAGTTAAGGACTCGATTAAGTAGTCACTTTACGTATCACTATAAGAATAGCCATATTTTCTTAGTCTTCCTACATTCAAGTGTTTAAATCTGTATCGCTGATACTTTTCCTTTACTTAACTAATGCACTCTCTATAATCCCTACACGTCTAATCTATTCTTATATATTCCAAATCATAGCAAATGCCTTTCCACGAACCCAAAGAATGGAAATAAATGTGGAGGAGCATGTTCACTTAGCTAAAACGATAGATCTCCTTTTAGTTGAAGTCAGCCAGACTGTCAGAGAAATAAAAACATACACTTACATAGAACATCAATACGCCTAAACGTAGCACACGGCTATGACTATATCCATATCTCTTCATTCAACGCAACTACAAAGGTATACATCCACTCCATTGTGTAATTGTGCATCAGCTATATACTGAATTCTAGTAGACACTCACATAATGTACTTAGTGAATCACAAGAAAAGTTTAGCAATGTGTACTTTATACATTCCTTGGCAGCACAATGAAAGAGAATCACGGAAATTGGTTTTTTCAAAAAGGTCTTAAAAAAAGACACTCCACTACATAGTGGCGTATTTTTTGCTTATATCCTAGAGAATGATGTTAATACTTGACAATGATTTTCACTTAGGATTAAAAACTAATCCTAATAAATTACAAGCACTTACTTTTGATTGACACTGGCATAAATTTAAAAAAAAACTTTTTTAAACAAAGAATAGCGTATTAAAAAAATCCCTTCAAAGTTTTGCATCAATTCCAATTTGTTATAAATACGCAAGTTATAATTTTTTAATGTAAGTGG
>JAAAYG020003540.1:0-29887 GCA_009936455.2 Tomocerus minor
ATATATATATATATATATATATATATATATATAAACTCATTAGCAGAAATTAAGACGATTGTGTTCGATGTTGGAAAATAGTAAATTAGAACAATGAGCGCAAATATTCTAAGTTCTTGTATTTTCCGCATCTATACAGCTCATGCTTTGACTTAGATTGTCTACATCTTCATGAAATTAGATACACCATAATAATATGTCAATTTTGCTTCCGTTTTTTAGGATACGACATTGGACTTTAGCCATTGATGAAATTAACAATAGGTATAATTAAGGGATGAGCAATAGGACGTCATACATAGACACTTTTTGTATGGACATTGTATACGAGCATGATATTTAATGAGAATGAGTTAAGATAATGTAAGAATATAGATACAACTGATTATGACAGTAGGGATTATGTAGAGATGCTTTGACTTAAAGCTAGTCTCATTGGAATAGTAGGGCCATTAAAAAAGTACGCAGGAAGTCAAGGTCTACCCAGTGCAAAGCGAATTAATGAACGTGCGATTGAAAATAAATATTTAGCTACATCAATGTGACGTCACTTCTGCACTTTACACTACAAATTGTACAATCCCAAATTATGATATATGTAATGTATAATTTGCACAGACTGCTGTCTGTTGTGCCGGAGAAATAGTAATTTAAACACTACGAGATTTTCCTCATGATATCCTTTCATACGTAAATACATGGCCGGGTAGATATGCTTGAATATAATCATTAGAATTATCTCAGATGCGAATTAATGTTAGGAGAAACGACTAAATGGAACTCTAGCCGACAGCTAAATACCTAATTACAGTGAAAATGAATGAACATGCAGAATAGTCGTGTCCTCCCACGCACGATCGCTGTAAAATCCAGGAGTAAAGTTCATTGGAATACCCAATTGATCAATCTAAAATTCCTGTTCTTCTTCTCATTATTACAGTCTGAAAAGCTATTTTTTAGGGTTTGGAAGGTAGATTGCACTGTTAAGCATTTGTATACCTATTATATGTTAATGCTTGTGTTGAAATTCGGGATTCTTTAAAACATTCCATCCCACGCTTCATTGCATTAAAACTTTAAACTACATCATACAATACATAGGCTGTGTATTTCCTTGATTTTAAAACCCTAATACGTACATACTTGAGTACGAGCTAATAAAATACACTTTCTAGCACTTTTTAATAAACAATAATCATAGCTAACTAATAAAAGCAAGTTCTCCAAAATAATTTCAAGCCCTTTCCAGCACATTTACATTAAAACTAAAATGGACTACCTACATGTTACTAATTACATTTGGTATTGGATACTACGCTCAAATTTCCCACAAACAGCTTTTAGAAATAGATATGTAGCTAGCATCCATGTTTTAATAAAATATTAGAATTGAGTGATATAATGTGTGATCTAATTTATTTATACTGGGGTATTATAAAGCGAGTATAGTTTCATCAGAGCAATATAACTTTTTTCACGAAAGCTTGACGTTACATTTTTTATTAGCTTCTGGATAACATTATGGGAAAATAGAGTATTACAGAGTCGCTATCGATTTCTAAACCGGTGTACTTACAATTCCCAACTTCTAATTTTCCCAAATGAAAATGGCTTAGAATTCAATGGGCAGATTTGAAAATTTATCACTCAATCTCCAGAGAGCGTAATTATGATGCGATGTGCGTTCAACATCCTATTTCTACATGTCAATAACAAAACAAACAACCTGTTTGTCTTAACTTTAAAACAACAAAGCCTTTAAAGACAATAACAAATAAATGTACATAAACAAAATAAAGTGCATAATATTTGTGCATTGTGCATGTTCTAAGTATTTTCATACACAACAAAATTAAAAAATAATTTTATTAGGTACTACGTAGTAGTAGGATAGAATCCAAACGTAGATTCCAGATGCTTCCCTTAGGCGGTAGTATAATTCACAATTGAATTATTGTCTTAATGCCTAGCCTGCATATTGGCATCATTATTAGTTAAACCAGTAGCAGAAGTCGAATAATAGCCATTCATTAACAGCAAGTTGAATAAAACGATGTATGTATGGTTACATATACTTATAAAACTGTCTAGCAGAATAATGTTAGACGACTCTGATTTTCCAGTGAGAAGAGACTCCCGTCACGAAAGGTCATGAACATCCCCAATCAGAAGAGGGTTGATTGTGAGTTTTTGTGTGGAAAGCCCATGTATTCTCACAATACAAGTTGTAAAAATAAAAGAGCGAGCGAAGTGAGATAGAAATGGAAATGCATGCACGAATAAAATATTATAGAATATATGTTTAGCTATCTTATTATAAGCCCTGCTTAGAGTTATATCATTATTAGGGGATGGACAAAGTGAGAATATGAAGTTTGGTTTTCTTTTGCACACGAAACAAGTCGTGTTACGCTAATACGTAAAAAAGGAGCAAAAAAAATCGGGGATTTCTTAGAGGATTGTCCTATAGAATAACCGCTCATTGTGTACCAACACTCGAAATGTGAATTCATATACGAGCATAGCACGGTCGAGCTGGCCATTTGATTGCTAGTACAATTACGACTCCTAAATAAATACACTGCGATGTAGTAGAATATATCTGGTGATTCTGTTGAAAGAGCGTCATAATAGGCAAGTTACCTAAGAAAGAATGCGCATTCCCACGTCTGCAATTACTTACAACTACAGGAATTACACTACTGTAGCCTGTACTATCTTTCAGGTAGGGATTTCTAGTTCATTCTATCTAATTCTTGGACTTTTCCCTTCATACAGGTATTTACATAACATTTTTTTGCGAAACAAAGTACGTTGGTAGGTATCCACATCTTAATTTCATAGTTAATTAAGCCACGTACGATGCTTATCCAATATCCCTACGTACCATGACGTGTAATCCAACTTGAATATAAATACGAGGCCGACTTCTAGAAGTCCTTCACTAGGAAATCCGACACTGAGCTTAATACTACTCCTAAATCTCCTTTGAGTATCATCTTCCCTATTCATTTTCAAAAATCTGTTGATCAATTCACTCGGATCCACAGCCAAGTTTCATCGCTTCCTAGTTTCTTTTCAAAGTTACAAAGTTTACAAAGTTTTCATCAAAAATGGCCCCACAACAAGGATTCATTGCAGTGGAAGATGTTACACCACCAAAACAAGCCATCACTAAAACTGAGAAAGTACTTCAACAACAACTTGTTCTTATCCTTCACGCCCACAACTGTCAAGTTAAAGAAATTTTAGATACGGAAAATACATACAAAGTAAGTTTTTTTCATCTTGATGAAAATATTTCATCGTACTTGTTCATTCAAGGATATATATTGCATTTTTCTTGTCAATGGTACTCAATATTCATTTTCTTTTACAGTGTAATCTTCCTTATTGTCAAATCATGAAGGAGACAATCAGCCACATGCGATGCTGCAAGGACCTCGACAATTGCATGTCTCCTCATTGCGAATCATCTCGGGAACTCATTGCACATTACAAGTCTTGCGTCAACAAAAGTTGTTTTATCTGTGCACCTGTAAGGAGAGTGGCATACAAGAATATCCAGCCCAACTAAAACTCTTCATCCCTCTATTTAAGTGACTTTTTTTGTGAAAATCTTAAATTATGTAATTCCATTTCGAGATCTGCTTTTTATAATCCAACAAACTTTGTTATTGTGTTAGATTTCTTTTGAAAATCTTATACAATGTAAGATAAAACCTGTGCGTTCAATGTCAATCTATCCCTCTCTTCTTATCATAGTTCGAAATCATTTCATTTACAACTGTATTGTAAGTAATATTTTGATTTTTGAAAGAAAGAGTGGATACATCTGATAAGAGGCTGTTGTTATTGCCCTATACTATTATACAATTGTGCCTTTGGCTCATTTTACATGTTATGTTAAGATTTGTGACGAATTCTGTAGACATATCATTGACACGCTTGTAATCTGATGTCGTAAATCTTAAGGGTGTATGTACTGTGTACTAACTTATTTAATAAAGCGATATATGTGATACTCAAAGCCAGACAATAGAGATTTATCTTGCATTTATTCTATAACAACGTTTAATTTTCATGATTTCAAATTCTTCAAAATGTGATGTTAATATATCACTAAATGCCCTGTCCAATTGAAGGAGAAATTATCGACGCTGTTTATAAATAAGGAATTCGGGGGGAGGGGGGGTATGGGGTACCAAACTTTTAATTAATCCACAGCTTTAATGAATTCAACTTGCTTTGATAAATCGACAATATCAATTTATTCTAAATAATTTATGGCATGAGTAATGCATTTAAAAAAAATACCGTCCCGACTGAGAGAGTAGGAAATTGTCATTGTTATCCGTTCCGTTGTTAGTTTTAACTGCTATACACGTACACAAACGAACCTAATAAACTTTACTACTAACCACTAACAACGGTGCTACCAATTTCCTTTTGAAATTGAATCAAAAATGATTGTTAGAATTTGCTGCTTAGTTTTCTGTTTCATATTGCAAACCTGTAGTTGATTGTATCCACTATGTTATAGTCTACTTCAAAGTAATAGATAATACGTATATATTGACTTAATACCTACAATAATAATAATTCAGGCATATTTTCAGCATTGGAATGAAAGATGAAAGGCGGATGTTTTGCTCTGCTTTATTATTTATTGATTATCAGCAATCATTCTATTGTGGAGCTAAAAAAAATAATTCATTTCCAAATTGAAGCTTTGTGACTTTACGTTAACGACCTATTCGCACCCGAATCTATTTGTAGGGGGAGGGGAAGGGGGGTTACTATCCTTGATTCGTACCCAATAGGTCATTGCGCATTGTACTGGTAATTCAAAAATTTTGTATAAAACACAAGTGTTATAGAAAACAAATTGCGCCCAACAATATTAAAAACTATAAGTAATTTTCCCAAAACTTAGAAATGCATGAAAGTAAAGTAACAGTAGCTCTAGTTAGGATTTAGTTAGAGAGCTCGTTTATAATTAGCAAGTAATTGAACAAACTGATATTGATGTATTCTGTACGGATATAAATATATATACAAATCAAAATATTCATGTTTTCACAAAGTTAAAAAGGCTGTTACTAAAAAATGATTTTTTTCTAATTTTACTACCGTTCTTTATTGTCTTTCACAAACGTTTTAGCGTTGTGCCCAGTCCAACCATTGACATTAGTGAACACTTAGTTTCCAGCGAGTGTGCCAATTATTTTAAATTTTCTAGAATAATAATCATATAACTATGTACAGTAAATATTACAAAGCTCAATTGAGCTTTTTTAAATTTTTTATGCGTCACAAAATGATATAGTGAGTCATTTATGTAGAAATGGTCTTGTCATGTCCATTACATTAAACTGAAATGATAGTTTGGTCCATAAAAAATGTCCTAGTTGAATTTTGCAATGCGTCTGAGCCATCGGAGTCTGTCGACTGAATGCAGTGGGAGAGTGCCAAAGCCGATGGAAAATCCGTGCATAAAGTAGCACTAGAAAATCCTCTGCTGCGTGCGATTGCAGAAATTGTTATTTCCATTCCATTCGTAGGCTGTGGAATAGTGCAGAGAGGGATTCTATGGATCTTACTGGAATCTGCGCTTTGCTTTCACTCGCAATTAATATGATATCTGTCCACATGCTATGCATAGTCCCAGTATGTACCTACCTAGCCAAAACTATGCTTTCTGATCTCTCTCTCTGAGAATCCCAGAGTTGAGTGAACGAGAACACAAAAGACTTTCTTTCTGGTTCAAGTGAAAGCAGAAGAGGTTGAATACTTCCTCCCCTTTCTCCGTGAACTACATTTTCAGTCTCGTGCATGTGCCATTGCAAGATGCAGGGGCTACGTGTCTACATATAGTCGCTGTACTCACAATCAGCAGAGGCGTTACTTCAACGGTAAGTACCTACCTAATTACTATCTTCGCTTCTATAACAGCCACGCACTTAACTACCTGTCACATTTCCATTTATAAAACACTTTTTAGATCTTATTACTTTTGAAACATAATATTAGTCATGATCTAAATAGACAGTAGCAACTTTCCTACAACTTTTTCCTAATAGTAGTATCCCTTCAAATTATTTATCCTCTTTTTCCGTAGTTCAATAAGATTTGGTAGTTAATAATAGTCCAATACCTTACTACATAGCATAGTTACAATTTCTTTTCGTTTTTTCATATATCGAAGTATTTTGTGCAAAGAGAGCCAGTAATACTGATTCATAAACTTGTTTTAATTTTTATTGAGATTACATAGACCCTAAACATGGACCATAAAAATATTAAAACATTTCCCCGCTACAAAACTGTCTGTAGGTATTATACACTCTGTTGCTACTACTATGAATCCTTACGTAGTGTTAATAGAGTATAATCTAGTAAAATAGAAGTGGGGCAACGTCAAACCATATAGTAGGTACATACAGGAGAATCCCAATTCTCTGTTGCTACCTCACACTAAGAAATGTAACAGATAGATGTAGATGCTTACTTATTTATATCCTATAATATATGTAAAACATTTTTGAATACAACAACATTAAAGTTCTTATAGCAAATACTTTAATGCATCTTCTAAGCTAGATTCTAAGTGATTTAACTCGAGAGACGTTTCAAAACGTGTGCAAATATTTTGATAACGTAGCATGTGGGTGGAAACTATGTAGTAAAATCATTTGGCATTTTCTGTGTCATGCTTTTGTTTTTTGTAAAGAAAAATTCAATCAATAATTGATAATATTATAGTCCTGCATGCAGTTATAGTCATACTGGCGTCTATACAGAATCAAAAAGTCTTTATATAGTAATTGTAGCAATAAAATTAGTTTAGGGACGAATTCTTTATATGAAGCATGTCCCCAAAGGATCTTGCAGTGTGTGCTCAGAATTTTTAAAAGGGTTCGCTTTGAAATTACATACTCGATTGCAAATTGCAAAGTCACAGTATTCTGACACTTGCGTATTCGTTGCAGCAACATGATATTAAAATTTTAGATGGAGAAAGTGGAGCTCCCCGTGGAATTACCGGAGGTTGAATCCCTGAAAATAAACCATAGCAAACATGAAGTGGATAAAAAAATGGGGGCAATAATGACGTGTGTAGAAAGCAAGGGATTTCATAACGGAGAAGCAGTGGAAGATGGAAGTGGCTTGGAAGGAGAGGTCGGATCTGTTTACCAAGCGTCACGTACTACAACTTTGCCAATATTAGACACAGAACGCCTAGCTCATCTCATGATTTTCCCTGAAAGTCCTACATGTATGTAATTTAATACCAATTTACAACAAATAAGCCTAACTCCACGCTTCTGTCCTCCTTCCTTAATCTATACCTATACGTGAAGGTATACGCATTTATATTAGTAGCAATTTGTAAGCTCCCCGTGATTCGGGAAAATCTTCCTTTGTATTTATTTGAGGCTAGAGGAAATTTAGAGATTCTATTCCTTATTCAACTCAGTTTTATCTTTCTTTCTACCTTTCTCCTTATCCAGGTCAGTAGTATTTTGCTTTAGGCATTGCACAAAACGTAAATCTACGTGATTCCTGTAGCTGTGACAAAGATACGTGAACATCAATTACCGGATCTACCTGCATTTGCATCTGTTTATTCCTTCAATTAAAATTTTGAATTAATCAAAAACAGTTCATTTTGCGTCGAACATAAAAATGGTTTAAAAATTCAAACCATATTTATAAAGTCGGAAAATCTCTGGATTTTTCCTCTCTAGAAGATTAATATCCATTTGCTACTTTTATGCAAATAATATTAGGTACCTACCTAACAATATTAGCTTATTAAATCTGGACACCTTTTCTACCTATGAAATCAAGATGCTAATATTTTTATTTTCTTTTATAAAAGCAAAGGCACCTTGGTATGATAGCTACAGAAACATTTGTCCGTTTTATTTGCATTAATTTTGGAATTTCATGAATTTCCCCTTTCATTTTCTTTTATTTCTAAATTTCTATTATAATTTTCGGCTGCAACGTTTTTATTATTGATTGTGTACAGGTAAAACAGTGATGAAAGCTGAAGACGAATGGCCAGTTGCTACTCAAGCTTGTGAAGCAGTCAATACCCAGAATGCCAAAGCAAAATTCTGGAAGATACCGGAAACTAATGGATATTCTGAATCTATGGCTGCAAGTATGTTTTAACTTGTTCTTTATTTCGATGAAGCAACGTGCAAAGTGTTTGCAGTTACAAAATCTGTAATTTTTAACCTGTTTCGCTCAATGAAGCACATTATCTCGCTCATTACCATAATACTAAACTTTATTTATAGGTAGTAAAACAGACCAAAAGGGTGCCTATCAGTTCCATATTTCCAACGGACCGCATTCAGTCGATGGGATTGTAAAAGGAAGTAATTACACCGTGAATCTTGGCAAGAATTTCTATTTTTGCAAGCAATGGCTGGATAATCCCACAAGTAATTTATAATTTGAGTTTATATTGATCTCACTCAAATTTTGGTCGAAATACCCACTTGGTAATGTACTTTTATAATTACATTTGTGTTGATATCATTTGAAGGTTTCAAAGAGCATTTCGGATCAACAACTACAATCCATCCAAAAATCATAATGAAGTTCCTGTATACGGATAAACCGAAAAGAAAATGCAGATTCTGTAGAAAAGAACTATCCTACGGCACATTTGAAAATGTAGTTGGTGCGATGGCATTAGCTCATAAAAGATTTAAACTCCTCTTTGAAGCTGGAGGACTTAGCATAAAAACTTCTCCGAAACGATTAGCTGATGATGACTCAATTTTCGAGGATATGGAAGCAGATATTACTGAAAAGGAGTCTTATGAATTTGTAAGAACTTTTGCCATAGTTCAAAACGAGGGGGGAGGCTCTAATCCAACTATTCGTGACAACCTAAAGACAACTGCTCAACCTAATAATATTATTGAAGGTTTGATTTAGTCATTTAAATACATTAAATTCCGTGTTTTACGTACGACCAGCAACATCAATTGCATCTCACTCTTTAAATAATAAAAGTTATCAAATTTCCTGTATCTTTATTTTATCCACGCATGAAATCCGTCGACAAACATTAAGCACAAGCTCATCGGAATGAATGCATTCTCAGAATAAAATATGAAATATTCTACGAAAAATTTATACGCATATTATAAACAACTGAACATCAGTGTACACACAGAGTATTGGAGAATATAAAAGAAATCAAAGAGTTCGGGAAAACTTAGAATCTCATATTGTGAAATCTCTTCATACACCATTAAATATTCTGGAAAATATCTAGTAGATGTGTGATCGTAACTTAATTGCCTTGAGGGATGTGACTACCATAAAAGAATTGCATTAGGAAAAGTAGGTTATGTGAATAGTGTAGGGACCTTATTGTGGCGCATGTCAATGTCAATGGAAGTCGTATTAGTAAAAACAAAGTGCATTATTGTGTTTTGAGAATTGTCAAAATTCGCCCACACACGGTTGGTGAAGAAAGAAAAGCTCTTATGCTCGGACACCTTTTATTTGATCCGCACAGGATTAAGTAGGTATAAAAATACCTGCGTACTCGAACTTTCACCCAATGAGCACAATATCCTTCAAAAGTACCTTAATGCGATTGGTTTTCACTGCTACGCAACAGACCTGTTGCCAGAATCTATGTATACATAGAGAAGAAAACCAAGTTCCTAATTGCACACTCCGTATAGCTCGGATAAAACATTATCACGATGTAAAGTGTGGAGATCTGGAGTAAAATGCATTCGAATGGAATTGAAATGGCCAGGGACGCGAGGGTCTGAGGGAATGGCTCACATGATCCGTATCTTTAATAGGGAAATATATGAATTTGCAGAGAAGGTGACAGAAGGGAGAAGAATGGAAAGTAAGGCAACGAACGAGAGCTAAAAGATTTCATTGCAGGAGAATTGCAAAAGTGGTGGAACTGGGACTCATCTTTAGAAATGGGTAGCAGGCAGATGTCCTGTCCCCTTTATTGATTTCTCCAGGATGAGTGAGATTCAAGAAGTTTACTTTAGGCCAATGTATATTTACCTATTTACCTATGTATCTCTGTAGCTCCCTATTTCGACACAGAAAATAATAGAGAAGAGTGAAATATCTCCATTCAGCTGTGATATCAACCTCATCATTTCTCTCTCCACCGCAAGTACAACAACACGCAAACAAATCAAGATAAAGCTACGCTACGTACAACTCGCTGTAGAATTTACACTCGAAGATAAATATTACTTTGTACGAAGCCTCCGTTAGTTGCTAACAATCATTTTTCACATCTTCAAACTTCTCTTTCCCAATGAGGGAGAACCCAATGGAACCAAAAGCAAAGAAAGTCAAATTCAATTTGAATACTGAAACCATTGTCATCACTTTGGACAACGACGGACCGGAAAACTGTTCGCAAGATTTGGAAAAGCACAATGAGGCTCTATCGAAAAATAGTGGCGGGATTTCTTCACAGAAAATCAGTGTACGAAGAAACTCTGTGGATTGTGAAGAAGATTTAGCCGAGTCATTTGACGTTCAAGTTATTGAGAAGGATGAAGATGATGTTTGTGATTTGGTTTCAGATAATGGAACCAATGTTCTTGACCTTGATCGTGATAAAAGGGCTAAATCAATGGCTGATGAAAACGAATGGATC
Organism: Tomocerus minor; assembly: GCA_009936455.2. Lineage (NCBI taxonomy): Eukaryota > Metazoa > Arthropoda > Collembola > Entomobryomorpha > Tomoceridae > Tomocerus > Tomocerus minor. The sequence continues at coordinate 10,679 of JAAAYG020003540.1, forward strand.
GAAAAATACAAGAAAAGTTGCCAACAATATTCTTTCATCAATCCTCTTCCTCATGGGAAAAGGGAAGAGACTTTCCCTTGTCACTTTCGACTAGAAGGATGTTCTTACGCTTCTGATAACATTCGTACAGCTGTACATATTCATTCTTGCGATTATCGGTAAGAGTATATACATACATACTTAACTAGAATTTATTCATTTAATTACTGACCATCGGTATTATCTCTGATATGTAAGAATTAAGCAATAGTTTTCGACTTCTCTTGACTATTGTCACTGTTATTGTTGAAAGAAAACCCAAATATTATTGCAAAATAATATACCATTCTATATATAGTAACATATATGTGATATAACGGATATATCCGCGTAGTTGATGTATACCTATGTGAAAATCTATAAATTTTCTGTACGCGTATCTGACTTTCTCCAGTCCCGTGATCTGCACGGCATCTGAGGAGTGCGGACAGATTCCTTTCACGATGTACTTGGAACACATCCGCAACAAACACGAAGCCACAGGAATGGTTAGTAGCAGGCGCTGGTGGTACCATGAACAGTTCATAATAGGTGATACTCCATCCGGAAGTAAGATTTTTCGCTGGAAAAGAAAATCATTTTCTCTTATTTCCCATTGTTCACTACAACAACGACCAATTTCCTGTTTCTACTTACGAGTTGTGTTTGTATGCTTTCAGATATAAGGTTACCAATGTACATCCGGAAGTATGATGGACAGACTTTTCTGCTTAATACTCAGATTTGTCAGTCCAAAGCACATTGGTGGATGACAATGCATGGGGAATTGGAGAAAATAAGGAACTACTGCATTTCTGTAAGAGTTGTCCCACGATTGGATAGGAAGGTAATTAAAATAATTAAAAGACGAAAATTACTCATCTTCTTATCCTTGAAAACATGAAATCAAAACTTCAGCACACAATTGCTGACGTACGAATATGAATAGTTTAATTGAATCCAATGAAGGATTGAAGGTTTTCTGGTATTTGCAGAGTGAAGATGATTTTTTACGGTCGTCAGACCTGGATGTGTACCTGAGTCGTCAAGTCATTGTGAATGATATTCCAGTATCAAACTTTGGAGTAACTTGGAATGACTTGTGTGATTATTGTTATGTCAAGCCGAAAGATGAGAAGAAAGCCACGTATTGGCGCATTAAGGTTACCATTAAACGGAAAAAGCCAAAATCTAATTTGGCGCTGTTTACAATGGGAAAAGAAATGAAAATTGGAAACAAGTATACCTGATTCTTTGCTTGGAGGCAAACTTTGCCCTTTCAACCTTATGCCAAAAACACATTGAAGTTTAAGAAAATTTGTTTTTGAAATAGAATATTCTACATATGTCATTATTGAAGTAGGTAATGTATATTTATTTTACATGCTTCATCATTTTTGTACATAAAATGATGAAGCATAGAAAGCGAAGGGTAGGCAACTTTATTAAGAAAATAGAGAATACAAGTCAAAGAACATACCATATTGCAATATTCAACACTATTTACCAGGGTCATACTACTATACGTTGATGGATATTTTATCTTGTCCATATTTTCTGGCATATTATGCCAATTATGTACTATAAATGAATTAGTAATTAGTAATTAATTAGATATCGCTGCACCTACACCTAGTTGATTAAATTAATTCCGGTGATAGGTTCGTTTCGATGATGGTTCGATGTTACGTTTGGTGGCACGCTGGTAAATAATATTAATTTTATTTTTGTTGTTAGAAATGTAGTAGGAAGGAAAACCGGAAGCAAACAACTTTCTCTTTCTGTCACCGATCTTTCACCGGATATTTAATTTGCATAACACGATGTTACATAGTGTGCGGTGTGTATAGTAAACATGCGAACGGCCTTTTCTTTCATGGTAGTAACAATTTAGTACACAACAGTAGGCAGAGTAGAGTACAAGTACAACACAGTATTGACTATATTATTCATACATACATATTATGCTATCGTTTGTGAAATTATCAATGTTAATTTTAAATAATAATTTCTTCAATCTGCAACAACAGAAAGAAATATAATAAGTGAGTGTTACGTAATATTGTTGGTGTATTGTAAAAACTGCTTACTAAATGTAATGTAATGTGTCTAACACCCACTCTTTCAACCTAGTAAGTAGCATTTGCTCACAATAATAGAAAATAAACTTTAAACATTAGAGTAAAGATGCGAAAACTAGATAGGTGCTGTTCAATATTCAATACTCAGCCAGTAAGACTTTTCTAATTGCTATCTGCATTGTGAAAGCAAATAAATTCAGAGAAGTGTGTGGGAGGTCTATATATTATGTGCAAAATAAAATGATGTATTCTGTATTCAACTCGAATTTCTTTTCACTTTTCGATAACCCAGTAATATAACAAAACTTCATCCCACTCTCGATGAGGAAAGAGAAAATCAACTAAGAAAATGTGCGTCTGGAGCTGGGAAAATATTACAATATTAAGTTATCTCACTCCAGTTATCCAGCATAAGTTAGACAAATCCGACTATTTTCTACCCTAGTGGGAATTGGTCTATTTTACCGTAAAAAGATTTCTTTGCACTGATTTGAAGTTTTCGTTGGATCTCAAGCATTTTTCTAAGAGTAGGACAGCGCTGCGCACTTTCCCTAACGAGATGTAAACATCGTATTCTTAAATATTCTTCTCTTTGTTATTCATTTGCCATGTCATAGAATATTTTGGCTATAGTCAGACCTAGAATGTCATTTGCTTTGATAAACATTCGTCTTCCTTGAGCTGCATTCTTGTAGTAAAAATCATTCTTGTTCTCTATTAACGACTCCGTATCAAAATATAGACATAGAAATGACATTTGCCGATTTGCGAAATTTAAAAACAGGATTTTGCGAATGTTTTAGATACAATATGCAATTTTTATGATTCCTTAAATATTTCTTAATATTTTCATTAGGAAACACATCTACGGAGTTGGATGAAATTCAAAAATTAATCTTGAAAGCATAAACAGTGGAAACAGCGTATAAGGGAAATCATGGGATCTGGTACAGTACAAGTTTATCCTTATGGTGAATTCCCTTGCACATTATATTAGGATTCCCTTATATGCGGTTTCGGCTGAACTTGTGTCAAGATGAGTCTAGTAATGAAATGGAAGATAAAATTCCAGTTTTGGGCATTATAATATAATATGTACATAACACCCGAAAGCCTGTAAGCCCTGTGCATGTAACAGTCAGCAGTGATGAAGCTTTACGACAAAATCACTCATGGAATTGCACATTGTTTAAAAATGAATAAGAGTCAGAATTCTCAGAACGAAGTACAGTAAAGCCTGTAGGCATAATGGACATGAAGAAAACGTCAAGTTTTAATATATTCTTGCTCTGAATTACATAACATTACTCCATTATTGAGAAGTTTTCGTTTGATAGGAAAAACGATAAGACGTAATAGGGACGAATTGGACAGCAACTTATTTGTTTGTAACTTTGTAATATACAGACAGAATAGAATAAATATCCGACGGGTAGTGTATAGTATATGACGGTGCGTATATTATGATGAGTGTGATCGAATGCCCAGATCGTATGTTGACCATTTTTAGTACCTTGAGAACGTGTGCAGCAAACTGAATAACGTTTGATTCAAAAGCTAATAAATCTCTTTGTGAAAATCTGTCATGCACCTGAAGTATTTACTAAATATAAAGGTAAAAACGTTATAAGGCTGTTTCGTGGTGAAGACTTCGTATTTTGGTTGTCCCACTTTCTGAATTAATTTAACTGAAGCCAAAGCTCCAAATTACTATATGCATTTCTTCTACCGCTTGTGTCTCCTGCATAAAAGTCAATACAGCTTCTGCGTTTTATTGGAATTTTCATACGATCCTATGCACAATATAACTGAAAGGATTCTTATTTATTTGCATAGAAGTTGTAGGTGTTGGCGTTTGCAAATGGTGAAAATAAATGAAATCAAAGTAAATTGATTTCATTTGTTTCCACCATTGCACCGCAAACCTTATGACAGAAATTCTTTGGAAGCCATGTAGGTATTGCAATTAAGAAACGAAATGGGGAAGCATTCGGACAATTACAAAATTTAGTGACTCATTTGACTACGACATTTTCATTGGATGTATAGATTAGGTTTATTTACTTACAGCGTAAACAAATAGATCATACGTATATACACTTACGTCGATTATTCAGAGAAACGTGTCTTCCTCTGAATGCGATCACTTTGTCTGTCCCTTATCCCTTATAAGACGATAACTTTTGAACGCATTGACTTAGAGCAACCAAACTTTCTGTATGCCATCTAAATGTCAATAGGAACGCCCAGTTCATAAATGTGGTCACTGTGATTACGGGGTCATATAACGTCACCGGGAACACCGCTAACCGTAGACACAACTTTCGAAACAAACATGTATTTCTTTCAAACTTTCGACATACTACTAGTGTCTAAAGAAAGCTTTTGGCAAACTACAAGGTCAATATAGGCCAAGGTCTTATTACACTACTGCATTGCCTACTAAATGCCATTCTACATTTTCCTATTCATATACTATACCACATATTATTATTGTAATTGTGTTCAAATGCTATTTAAAATACTTCCTTAACGACTATTACACTACTATGATGTTACTAAACTCACGTTTCTGCAATTACAGCTGTTGACAATAGCTTATTTATTATGTATTCCGTTTTCTCAAAATTCGATTTTCTTGTGTACATCCGACATACATTATTAATTATTAGTATTAGGCCTTAGGATCCCCTTGATTTTGCTGATGATTCTGAATAGGACTGTAAATAGCTAGGATTTCGAAAATGCAACCTACTTTCATCTATGGACTCTATGATTCCATAGATATGATTTAATTCTTATTTGATAACGTTATTTAAATGAATAAACTGCGAAAGAAGTTTCTATACATGAATAATGGGCTTAGGAAAACCTAAATGAGCCAACACTAGGCGTTCAAAGTATTGCAGATGACAAAGCAAAAGTATAGCAAGCGGAATTTCCACATGAAATCATTGTTTCATATTGTGGGAGTTCAGGAGGAAGTCTTCGATTTGGCTAAAATAACTAAGAAACAGTGCCTTATCGGGATGTTACTCTAGTCAATGTTAATTATAAAGTTTTTTGACATGAAAATCGTTCCCTTGAATGCGTTGAATTATTTTGAAATATATACGATATATGTACGTACGTATTTATAAATGATGATTATTAATCTCAAGGTGTACGTACTCAAAATTATACTGGACATTATGATACGTAACGTGATGCGAACGTATTTCAAGGAAAATATGGATTTAAGTATCACATAATATCATCGCCAACGTTTGGTGGAAAGAGCCATGTGACATGGAAAAGATTAATCAATTAATAGTTAATGAGAAAGAGATAACAAGTATTTATAGATTTATGCACATTTCTATCATGCATTGTGCGAATAAGCAAAAATAATTCCAAAAATATACAAAACGAATTTCCAAATAATGGCTCCGAAACTTTTTTCTCTATCTCTCACTTTGATAAAGTCCTGGAATTTTTGTATCAGCTCTTTTAAAAGACGGACTCATGACTGTCGCTATTCTTTTTACAATGCAGTGCTTTGGACAGCATGGAATAATAGTAAGTGTTTAGATAAATTATCAGCAGGTTAAATGAAGAATGAAAACGTTTTACACACTATCTGAGCACTGTGAACAGCGTTATCCCTATCCTCAAATTGCATATTTCATTATCATTCATTATATAAAGATAATTTTTGCGGGGGTTCATTGTGTAATCAAATTATGACTTTTATGATTTCTTCGACAATTTAAACGGTTAATAAATGTCATCTGCCTTTATTTTGACTTATACTATTATACCTTATACCACTACTGGCATTATTCTATTCGGTAGTACAAAGGAAAATTAAATGTATATAATATCTGTATAAGATATCAAATTTTTACAATTTAGCGAGTGTACATTACTTGCTAATTAGCAATTAGAGTGACAGCAAAGGTCTAGGTGCATATTTTTAGATAATAATCAGGTAGCTAAGGCTTAACTTAAAATGGACAAAACTTAAATGTTATTACTGCACACGCTAAAATATTTACTATCTGTAAATTTCGTTCATATTCTGTTCTCTTTTGTACTGTGTATTATTATGTACTACGTGCATCCAAGCTAAATCTTCAAAGCTGAAGCTACAACTAATCTGTTGAGCTGAGACTTAATGAATCGAACATATCCATGATACAAACAGACAAAAATGTATTTCTATCATACGATCTTTTACTCTCATTCATTTTCGTTTACGTTCTCCTTATACTTAGAAATGGCGAACCCGTAAAAAATTAAAAACACACATCTATTAATTCTATTCAACTTACTCTTAAGAAGTTAATAGTCATCAAATATGCCGACATTATATTTATTTGCGAATGTCTCCGTATACTTATCAATACACATACCGAGATTAATAAATACATACAAAAAGTTCATTTTATTCTTATTAATATCTAAAATTGAAACGGAAATTCGCACATCCTCAAAATGTGCACATAATTTCTAAGCAGTTTGCTTTTGCAGTTTATGTACAATCTAAATATGCCAATTTAAACTTACTATTGAATTAATTTGCACTACATAGAAATGTACCTATACATACTTATATTAAATTAATGTAGTACAAAAATACAATGCTCATTCACCAGTGCAAAACTATAGTACTTCATTTGCATGTTGCATAAAAAATGTTTACATAACATATGGAGAGAATGATGGAGCCATACGATAAGAAGTTGAAGGAGTTTGCCATAAGTTGCTCCCACTCTAGTAGCAGGCAAACTACATACAAACGAATACGTCATCACATCACACCATAAGACTTTACTTTGGCGCACCACCATTATCCTCCAATAGTTAACTCCAAGTTGGCTACCTAGATAGCTACTTGATATTGACACTATAATACACTACACACCACGGACACCACTATGTGTACTACGTACCTAACGTACCATCACTACCATATGATATTATTTGCCATACATATCTACTATAGGCGAATATCTGATCATTCGAACATCTCGTGTTGCACTCCTATAAATGCATACACACATACATACACAAATTACATACATGTAAATAAACAGTAATTTAATCTAGTCGGAAGGTGCAAGAGCATACACTCCAAACTGTTAACAACATTCGCTCGATAAATATATATAGATATATAATTGCATGCTAGATAGCTGACACTACTATATACCTTTTTATTGTGTTACAGAGAGTGATTTTTGGTCTTTTGTGATAAAATAACCTCCCATTATGTTTATATTAGAAGGATAAAATAATTTTCCCCTAAAAGTGTACTCCGCAAATGTGTGTAAGCTATTTACCTTAACATTGTTACATTTCGACATTGAATATAAAGGATTTACCCAGACTTTTACAAATAAACTACAACTATTTCTAAATGACCACATATTTTAAAAATGCAGGTAGCCCAGCCTCCTGAAAATACGATAAGCAAAGGCAATGCGGTGTTTGATTTGCTATTACTACCATTGCATTAGGTAATGTATGGAGTTGAAGGACAAAAACATGGAATGAATATTATATGAACGTTAAAAAAGAAATTATGGAATAAACAAATAGAAAATTAAAGATAAATTTTGTTTACTTGTGTAGCGTACCCTTTCCTTTGACCTGTAGACAATAATGCGCAGTGGGTGTCTTATTATTCCCTGTTGTAAATTGCGTGCATATCCTATTTTTAAATGGTATTATTGCAATTTATATGCCCATAAATATTACGACTTCTATTCCGGAAAATCGAGTTATGACTTAGAAAGCTTCACTATTGGCTCCAATACAATCAAGGAGTTACCAATTCAAGAGTATAAAATATATGCATGAAATATTATCGTTTATAGGCAAATATATTATTATTTCATCCTATTTTCGTAACCTCTCTAGACGAGTCCCTGTGTATTTAAATGCCTATTTCCGATTCGGTAGTTTTATGCGACACTTTCAGAACAGCATTTGGACAGCCTGACTGAACCGGCTGGATTGATCTATCACTTTTATGAAATTTGAAGCTCTCAAACCATAAACTCATTCACTTGCCTTTAGGGGTATATACGATATTAATTCAATTTTCAATATTAGGATTTTATTACAACTTCTTAATGGAAATATTGACTTCGTTGTGATTAATAATAGGGTTACTCTACTAAAAGATGTTAGTAAAACTTAGTTCAATGGAATAATTACAACAAATAGTACAATAAAATAAGAATATAGTACAGCATTAACAAAATCTCGTTACTCCTCCAGATCCGTCTCATCTAAATGTTTTGTAATCATATTTTTTGCTAAAGCAAAGAACACATTCAGCAAATAATAGTCCTTTTTCTCCAGTGCCGCCTATTCCTCTATTGATAAGCACTCTGGATGTGAAGTCTTATCTGCAATTTTCATAGAAATTAGTTTAAAATGTGCAAGAATGTTGGGCATTAAACAAAATAAATTACTATAGCTATGTAAGTAGTTAGTAATGCTTGGATTTACTTAAGTGCAGAAAAACCCCATAGTAAGTCAAATAATTGTAGCATTCATACCCATCGCCATACGTTAAAAGCCATGTCGTATAAAGAGAAAGTGTTCTACGATGAGAATTAAAGTCAGTCTTTGGACTTGGACTGAATTTAATGTGCCTTTAACATAATTACATAAAGAATTACATACAGCTTATATAAAGAGAAATAATGGACATCTCACTTATGTTCAAACATGCCAGAGCTACATTTGTGAATTGAGACTATCTGTATCTGTACAGACTCTGACCTCTTTGTTTACAAAGTGGTTGGGTGCAATTGTACTCAGACGCTATAATAGCAATGCTAGTACAGCTGCAGCTCTACTAGCATTGCTAGCGTCTTATATACACATTATTGACAATGTATGTTCTTAGGCGTTGGAAAATTGTTGTCCATGTAAAAATTACATACCAGCCTGCTGCCAGTCCAGTCGACTTGAAAAATATTCTAAAGAATGGTTTAAAAATCATTATTGTATCTCCCAGTTTAAATTGTTTCAAATTATACCAATGAAGGATGAGTGCAAAGTACAAATGCTACAATTACGTATTTTAAAAATGCGTTAATGAGGATGACTAATACAATCATTTTATGGACATCACAAAGCAATATAAAGAATATCGTAATTCATTTGCAGACAACGGTGACTCACTCAAAGGCACGACAATTTGACCCATGTGAAGCCCAATAATATTTTATAGCTCTATTTTTGTCGAAATCATAGCTTTCCTAATGGGACAATATTTTCTCTTTGATTGCTAACTCAAATTGTCGATCTCCTACTGCATATATGTAGTAAAATCAGAATGTTGACTTGGATTTATTACTTAACTGAATGGCCATTGTCATTACGTCTCTTTAAATTTCTCAACGTTGTGCGCAGTAAACTATGTACATGTAAAAACAATGTGCCTAGTATTATTTCTGTGTGACAACTAGCAATTTTAATAGTGTAGGAAAACTATAGTAATTTTGGGTTTGTCAATAACCTAATTACCTATTTAATAGTTAGCATTTAGTAATGTAGCCTTGTAGCTCGTGTTAGTGCTCACATCAAAACGTTTTAGTCCCTCTTTAATTACTTTCGTTTTACCAATGGCTAAACTTCTCTAATGTACATACATCAAACGTATTGACTTTCATGTACCTGTGATATGCTTATGCAGTTATATCAATATATAAGATGTTTATGACTATTTACAAGTATTGTGCATTATGCAAATCAATTTAGCTTTGCTAGAGATTACCAAAAATAATGATTTTTGAATATACTTTAAATATTCGAATTGTGTTGTCCATGAACTGTGAACTGACTAAACAATTGACTGCATTGTCTCTGAACAGTTTACAGCGAGGTAGTACTTACTGCATTCAAGCCTTAAGTAACTAACAAATATTCTTAGATTTCAATGTTTCAAAATATTTACTTGACTCTATGGAAGTTGACTTATTTACTAAGTCACAAAACCTATGGATAGGTAATCCCCACACCCAAGAAATCCCGGATAATAGTGAATATGAGTGTACGCACATTGCGTATTGACAGTGGAGTGGAACGTCATGATAAGTAGCGTCGTCTTAGAATCGATTTTAACAAATACTCGGAAAAGAATAATAGAATTAGTAATCTCAATGCGGTATTTCATGATAGTGCATAGTGCAACATGGATGTGCTGCATGCCTGGAGATTAAAATGAGTTCTGGGGCCAGGGCTTCTTGAGACATTTAATTATTAAGCTACTTATAGGTACCTAAAAGTGCCTTCTGTCACTTTATGGATCCTGGTTTTAATCACCCAGCTTTATTGTTCTATTTTGTATTCAATCTTGAAACAGGTAAGCTAAACAATGCACACATACAATAATAGCCTTAGTAGCTCCTTGACTGGACAATGCATGATTCGCCTAAAAGTTTTCCAAGTACTACTAAAAGAACTTGCTCGCAACAATATATTATTATATATAGTTGATATAGCTATACAACTTCCGAACAGGTATTTCATCTCCGTATTATTGTGCAGTATTCTTGTGAACTTGAATGAAAGCATACGAGGCAAAGGAGGCTCCTGATACGTTGCAAAGATATCATACGTTCAAAGAGAGAGAGAGAGAGGTTCTACATTATATTAGCAGTAAAGTAAGCAAAGCACACGCCAATAAAGCAGTCGACAATCCTCCAAAGCTAAACATAACCGCATCGCATATGAAAACGTATCTGTACGTAGGAAAGGTTGAGGAGAGCTATGCAGAAGCTCCAACATTGACTCCTTCCCCCCCATGCATGCTAACATTTATACAAAGGTGGATACGTTGCATACGTTCCAATCTCCGTTATGACGTAACTTATAAATCCATTACGTTTACACATCGAGGATGTCTCTTAACGTTGAGTCTAGCCATGTATTTAGTTTTGCAATGGAAGTGACGGGATTTTGATCATTTTCAGGCTTCCTCTCTTCCTTAAATAGCTCTTCTAAAATTTTACTTCTGGTTAGTTGTACTCACATTATTCATTGCGTTAGAACATTATAGCTTCCGTATAGCAACTGTCTTAAGAGCGGTGGAGGAAAACTGTCCAGAATCAAGGAAGTAACATTTGGAATTGAAAAGGAAGCAGCTATTTTTCATACAAATCAAATTTTGATTAGATACCTACACAGAAAAGATACTTAGAAAACATAGTACAACATTTCTGCATCGGCATATTAAATAGAGAACAACGTTAGTAGGTACATAAACGTTACTCACTCACAATCAAAGCAAGTGACGAATAGACAGATTTGATCCTCTATCTGCAGCACTACTACGACCGCATATATAGGCATATATTTATATATACGTATCAACTACGTATATGCAACATATTATATTCAGATCAGACCACAACTCTGACGATTAGCCTTGTGCGTGGTTATAAAGGAGCATAGCGAAATTTACACGTTACGTTTAATGGCTAACAGAACTACATGCTCTGTATAAACACAACACGCCATTTCATTTGTGCCTAAGACTGCTGTACTGTTAGCTGTACTGAGCTGTGTTCGTCTCGTCTTTTGGTCTCTGCAGGATTTGTATAATATACAAAGTGAATGCTGTACATAGTTGTTCTACCTTGTTCTACGTAGCAACCAACTAGAATTCATTTACTCTGACTCCTCTAAACAGACGCTGACTGAGGAACTCTATTTACATTTCTGTCGGCAACATCAGTTTCCAGTGTACATATTTAGCAGTAGATTGACTAACTTTCAATCATCATTTGGGAAGAAAATCAAGTGCAGTGATTGATTCTTAAGATTTCCAAGCTGTTTCCAAAGATTTTCACATAGAATCTACGGAAATTCCATTATTTACGATGTATACTAAGGCTGGACTACTTTTGGTGTCTTGAAAACTGTTTCATTCACAATAATTACTGTGATTTAGTCAAGATTCGGAATAATCTCGCAAGAATTTCACTTGAAAACTAGTGTATTGTGCATATCCTACGGAATAATTCAAGAATACTCTACATATCAATCGCAAAATATAAGGTAAGCTTGTGTTTCTTTGCATTTCAAGTGGCATAGTGGCCAAAGTATGTTAACGAAACAGTTTTGTAAAGAATCATCTACTAAGGTGATGCTTAGCTGAGGTGAAGAATAATGGAAGGTGACACGTATCACGTTGGCAAAGCATTGCTCTATCTCTAAGCTAACTTGTTCTTACGGCCAACCACATTGCTACCAAGTTGGTTCTACGCTTCTCAATGAAGCCAAACAAGCTGATCTCAGTTGAGACTCTTGAGACTGGAAACAAAGACTTGCATTCTCTTTGTCAGACTTTCGCTGTTCTCATAGGAAATTATCATTTTCTCAGTTGTGGCAGCTAATTAGTGCAAAATCCTATTCTAAATTTTCTTTGTTGATTGTAAACTCCAGTTATTCAGCAATGCAAATTCGTCAAGTTCCTGTGAATCCCCATCCGGGTCAAAATATCGGCCTCCGCAATGTCCGCCGTGACATTATACGGGAAGACCATGGTCCAATTCATCGTCAACAGGTTCAGCGGCAACGTCGACCTATAAATCTCTCTGAAATGAGTTTTCAAAATAAAAAGATTCTGATCCGAAGACAACTTTTGCTGATGCTCCATGCAAGGATGTGTACTTGCGAAGATCTCATTTACCAAAGGGAAAATCCCAACACGCCGCGACCACGGGTAAACTATTAGTACTATAATAGAAAGGCTACTGATCTATCTATTGTATTTGTTCTGTAGTAGCTCGTGATTCTTATTTAATTAAATGTAGTACGTACTACGTAGGTGATAAGTTTTGAATTTCATGACGAAGTGAGCGAAAATCACCAGTAGAATAAGTATGATCTCATTAATAATGTGATAACATAACGCTAACGCAATGCTAATTATCATATTTGAATTTGCAGTGTGAGATGCCACATTGTGCATTATTAAAGACTGTACTGAATCACATGAAGGGCTGTACTCTGGGTCGTGACTGCACAGTAGTTCACTGCTCTTCGTCGAGACAGATTCTAAGTCACTGGAAAAACTGCGCAAACAATGCCTGTCCGGTGTGTCCAGCAAGACTGAAACCCACGAACTATGGAATACCACCCGTTATAACCAATGCTACTGCCAATAATAATATTGTACCAACACCAACAACTACTAATGCACCTGTTAACAATGGTAACAATGCCAGTAATACAATCACTACTGCCGCTGGACAAGGAATTGTTCCACCTTCCCCAATTCCAGCAGCCACTCAAGTCGCTTCGCCAATTTTCGCCCGGAATCTCAATCGCTTTAAAAGTATTCTTCATGCAGAAATTAGTATTTTATCAGCCACATTCGAAGCCGTTGAATCTGGTGAGAGCCCCACTGTGTCACCTACTACTGGAGAAATTGTTCCGGTAGAAGAATAGCATTATATACATTTCACAGTATCTGTTTTAAAATAAGACTCATATCGTCTCATCTTCGTTTCGTTACAATTTTAATTCCGCAATCATTGTAGCTGCAATCAAACAGACCAAAAATATATCCATAAAATTAGATCTTGTGGGCGATTCTAATTTTTGCAGTTTATAAATACCAACGAAGGAGAGAGTAATGACTTATTTTTGTTTGTTTTTTGGCCTTTTTGAATGTAATGTTGACATCTAGCTAGGCTTTAGTTGTTCCAGTTTACTTAAATTCGATTAATTTGTAGAATAATTTCTGTAAGATGAGGTTACTCTACTATTCAATCAATTCATATCTATGCAATTAAATACAAATTATTGTTAGCTAATGTTATGTTCCAGTTTTCCTCAATTGATTTATACTTACAGAGCTATGCACAACTTTAGCTCATGTTGTTGTTATATGATTCCCTAGTTCCTTATCCATGTAAATTGTAAGAGATAATCATAAGCGATGGTAACTTTATCTAAGCTTAGAATTTGAAAAGAAAATTAATGTTCAAAATGTTTATATGCAATTGGCGCACAAAAATCTATTGAAAATTGTTGCATTTAAAAACAACAAATCTGTTCTTATCTTCTATAAGCATATTTTAAGGCTTAAGCTAAGTCATGAATTTAAAAGTTTTAATGTTTCAAGTAGATTAAAACACAAGTATTATTTGAAGTACCTAATTTGTGTGCAAAAAGTTGAATAGAATAAGTGGGTTAATTGTTTCTGTGTGGAATGTACGAAATGTTACAGTAATGAATTCTCTTTTCAAAAATTGATACACTGAATTAATCGAAAAATCTTGAATCAAAATCAAATTGTCCCTATCCCTGTAATTTTGTAATTTTACATTAATTGTAAGGGTATATTAGTAATTTTTCAAACTTCAGAAAATTGTTATTGTTTCTAGTACATAGTAATGAAAGTTGTAAATCATCTAGTGAAGTTCGATTTTGATTTGCTTTAATGAGATCGTCAAAGAAAATTGAATATATTATCTCCTCCAATTAAATGATGAAAGTAGTCAATAGTGAGTTAATGTCGATGATGTAGTAGTGCAGTAGCATTTAAGTAAGCGTAGAGAAAACCATGATTTTATTTCGAATTAATTTACATGAAATTATGTGTTATATATTTAAGTGTAATAATAATAATGTTGTTATTATCACCTACTGTAAATAAATTGAATACCTTATTCTTAAGAATCTGCCGTCTTCACTATACTCATTCGTAAATTGAGATCATTTTATAGCTTCTTTACTTTACTTCTTTACTTGTTGTGTTGGAACCATGGACCTTTATCAATGGTAGATTGGAACTTTCTGAAGAAGTAGTGACAAATGATAGTCCCAAAAATAGTATTTCTCAAATTAGTTTAAACTAGCTATAGTAAGTCCTTTGATGTACGAAAACCGAAAACCTTTACATCTATAGGCCTTAGGCAAGTGTTATTCTATAATTTTATGAGGACTGTGGTTGTTCCGACATTTCCACAATTACTTTATCATTTCATGACGTTTTTCTTGTGAGAATTACTTGCGACAATTAAGAGAAATAATTTCTGTCTAAAATGATGATGAAGAAGAACAAGTTA
This sequence comes from Tomocerus minor, assembly GCA_009936455.2. Lineage (NCBI taxonomy): Eukaryota > Metazoa > Arthropoda > Collembola > Entomobryomorpha > Tomoceridae > Tomocerus > Tomocerus minor. The sequence continues at coordinate 25,860 of JAAAYG020003540.1, forward strand.
AATCTTCTGAATTGTGCCATGAGATTTTCTAGTTATAAAGTATTTATACGTTTATATATTAATTAAGAATGGGAAGGAATGAGCAGGGAGCATATTTTAGAAACCTCGTAAAACTGCGATCTCGTATTTTACATGGGTATCTTTTCATTTTGCATTGCAAAACATTTAAAAATGCATAAAATATAGCATCAAATTTTTCAAAGGAGAATTTACTATCGTAATTTTACGATGTTTCGAAAATAGGGCCCAGACTGTCAGATCATTTTCGAAATTATTTATTTAGTCGAAAAGTAAGAACAGCAGTCTAGGCAATTACGATTTAGAGCGCAAAATTAATTTGTACGCTTAGTCCGTTATGGCTTCTCTAGTATTTCTCTTAAATATTCGGGAAATAGTACTAGGAAAATAACAGAGCTGGAAGCATTACCTAAATCTAAATATTACAGAGGAATATTCCAGTGCTGCAGTTTTTGCAGACATGTAGAAGATGCACATTTCAAAGTTCACTCTCAGTATTTTTTGCAGCTTTCAAGTAAGGAAGCTCGGATCGAAAGTGATGTCTTACATGCCAAGAAGATAAATTCTGTTGATAAATCAGCGATTTCGTATACATCCCTTACTAAAGGATGTTTTTGTGCTGTCCGACTTACGAATGCTCTGATATGAACACCAGGATGGTCTTAATGTTAAGTATAGTGCCCCAGATTAAATGCGCAAAGTTAAAACACGAATTTTAGTATAGCTTTTTGTTTATTTATGCCCTCATCCTACATAGCAATTCATCTAGACGAATATTTTTGAGATAAAGCCCGTCAAATCTAGCTAAAGCACGTTCAATCTGAAGAAGGAGTGTTTTATTACGACAGAATTTTTAGTTGCTACCATAAAAATTCCTCACTATTATTATGCTAAGATATTTTCACGGCCCACAGGTAATTCATTGTGAACTGAGAGCGTGGTTAATCTCCAAAAGAGATTCCATCCCTTATTCGCTTAAAATATAGATATAGCAAATCATAAAAATAGTAAGCGCATATGAAGCGTAAGTTCCGGTCCCAAAACGTTGGTGGTAGAAATGTTAGCATGCTGACGAAACTGATTCGTCAGATATTCCACTTAGAGAACGTTCTTGTAGCATCGTAGTGTGGTCTATGGAAGTGACGTCATCAAAAGAGGGGATACCTCCTGGCAGACTGGCACGTTCCACTCTGTAGCTCAATGCCTTCACATTCCATCTGCAATTGCTAAGTGCGTAGTGCGTTCATTCTGATATTTTCCCACTATTCATATTCTACTGAAATAATGCTTTGATATTGCGTTAGCGTTTCATTTAATGCGTAGTTGCGTAGTTCTTGGGCTTCAAAATGCGTAGTGTGCGACTTCGTTTTCGTCCTTCTACTCCAGCGTTGAGGGATTCCTCAAAGCGTTCCTCGTCTATACATATACATTCTGTAGCAAACATTGGCCTAAGAAAAATTTTCCTACAAAACTTTCCTCTTTATATTACCGTACATTCTCAAGATGCCATGCATTCATTCATTCTTATTTGTTTACCTTTTCAGCAGATGCCCTTGCATCTATAGAATTAATACACACGCTAAACTACGCAGTAATAATATTATTATTATCATAGATCTTATGGAAATTCCTTATAAAGGTATCATTTTATGCTGGAAAGGCAGTAAAGAACACTCCTAATTATTTCATTTCCTGATTCACAGATGAAAAAACGAGAACATAATATTTGTATAAATGTCTGTATATATGAATCACATTACCTAAAGTTTGATGAGTATGGTAAATCCTATATATTATTTATCATCAAAGGGTCATCATGATTCATGATTGATGTGTAATATCCAAGAATTAAGAAGGCAAAGAACATGTAGAACAAAGTAGAAAATAAGATCTTTGATTTTCATCCTTCTCTGTCATGTAGAACATACAGGACAGAGAACGGTATTCATGACAGATGCGTACTAATGAACTAGGTACTTGACTATTTCAGTTCAATTCTTATTTTATCATTGTCAGACTGTTTCATACATCTGTACATTTTCATAGGACGAAATGACAAATAAACGATGATAAAAAGTTCCTTCTGACTTTCTCACATCATCAGCTAGCCACACATCACGAGATTTTATTATTCGTCATTAGTGAGTTTTATTGAATGGTAAATGTGTCCGTTACTTAGGTGGCTGGCCAGAAAATCGTTTCCGAGGACCCTTTAAACATGATTATTCTTGTTTCCTAGTTTTATTGTCGTCGTTTCAGGCTCCTCCAATCTGTCTAGTTCCGGAATACTCTAGTTGGTCGGACGAATTGAGGATCCTCTGCTGAAGTTCAAGAAAGATCAAGAAGGCTGTTTGTGGCTATCCCTCTCTAAAATTCCGTTTCGTACAAGTCTCACGCAAGAATCCTTCTTGTATCTGTATCCACGTTTTTGCGCGGTACATTTATTTGACTTGGTATCACCAGCAAAAAGCTTGGACAAAATTAAATTCTATGTACATCAAAAATACTGGTAAGGTTTATATTTTTCTGAAAACAATTGATCTAAGTAAGGATTTAAATTAATGATGAAAAATATTGATTTTTGCATGCTTTAAACTAAATCACTAAGTTGAGTGGGGATGATTTAATCGTTGATCTTTCCACTTTTAGAAATCCGGGGACTACGAAAAGCTGAACAAAAGATATTGGACCTGTCACCTAGTGAAATTTTATAAAAATCCTGCTGTTGTGACTAGAACATTTGCAGCCTGGTTCATTTGCAAATTGTCAACTGTAAAAATTCTGGTAATAGTTTTACTTTACACTTAAGGAAAAAATTAATTCTTTAGGTTGTCATTTGTAGGTGTGTCGGTTGTGTTGTATTTTTATTGTTTTACCTTTAGTCATTTTGCTTATCCGTGTGGTGTATTGAAAGATAAGACATACCGACAGGCCTACATAATGCACTAATTTTATTTGATGATGGTTTTACTTGTGCATCAATTTAAATAGCACATTAAATATATATTAAATATGTATTTTACATGTATGTAAAATCAAAAGTGGAAAGTAACGTGTTGTGGTGTTTGATGTTCCATTGTAAAAGTCATTTAAATGAGTTAGATAGAACATAAAAAATATAAGGAACAGCTATTTGGTTTGATAAAATTTTTCAAGTATATATTACAATTTATGTATATAAAATGTGTACTACAGTAAATGCAAATTAAGATTGAATGAGTTAATTGATTTAGCAATATAATTTAGGACTTGATTAATTTAGTTGTGCTTAATAACTCGGCTTCTACAAGATATTTCATTTTTCAGGATGCAAAAAGATATCACCACAGAAAATATGGAGGAATTGAAACCCAAAATTGAAAATGTTGAAGAATCGAAACTCCAAATTGAAAATATGGAGGAATTGAAACCCGAAATTGAAAATGTGGAAGAATCGAAACCCCAAATTGAAAATATGGAGGAATTGAAATCCCAAATTGAAAATGTGGAAGAATCGAAACCCCAAATTAAAAATATGGAGGAATTCAAACTCAAAATAGAAAATTATTGCTCAATAGTCACACCAAAAAATACTGAAGATGAAAAGTGTCACACAGAAACTGAATCACAGCCTAAAAATAACTGTGTACTTCCCCGTAATTCTGGACCAGTTAAGGAATCAGTTCACAACCAGGAGGCTTTACAAATTGTTGTTAAGTGCCAGCCTGACTCTTCATCGGAGCCAGCATCGCTTGACCAAGATGACAATCCGGAAAGCATTCGCCAAAGTATTTTAGATCTAATTGAGGATATGTTTCATACATTGATTTGCAGAAACATTGCTTGTAAACGAAATAATTGTCAGCGACTGAAACGGTTCTTTGTACACACTAGGGTAATGCCAATTTCGTATAAACCAACTTTCATAATTTACATCAATTATTATGCTATAAGCAATACGAGGATATTCTTTTATATATTTGACTCATCCTGTAGCTTGCTATATCTGTTATCAAAAGTAATCATAGCAG